>JANHFX010005653.1:115827-156952 GCA_027560015.1 Chloroceryle amazona
ATATATAACTAAAATACAACTTCTTAACAACCCTTTCAGTAAAGTTTTTTCCTAAAGCCCAACTAAAACCTTTCTGGTGCAACCTGAGGCCGAGTAAAATGTCTTTTACTACAAATGTGATCTTTTGCTCCTAGAGCATTAAACCCCATATTTACAAAAGCATTTAGGAATTATTAAAATCTACTGAATCTAAACTTAGAAATGCCTTATGTGCCTGAGCTTTATTGGGTGTTCTCTCATCAGTTTAATTTCAGTTTTCCCAGCACTTATGATTCTTGTCCTTACTTTTTCTAGACAACTATAAAGCTAAGTGATGGTTACTCCTCATGATGTTCAAGAGAAAAAGGCCAAAATGGTGGTTACATGTAGCAGTGACAATTGCTGTGATTTCTGTCAAAGGCTATTGACCGCATATAGATTATAATAACAGAGATGTTTTCTGCATTAAGAAAAGTAAAATCAGTAAAGTTACCTCATTAAACTAAGAATTAAAAATAAAAGTAAAAAATAGCTCTTCTTTCCATCCCAACATGATGTCAATTTTTGAATAGGAAGAAATACTGAAAACACAGCATCCAAGACAATATAATATGTAACAAAAAATAGCCATTCAGTTTAACACACAGAAAGGCATAAGTGCACATATGTGGGAAATAAAAAGCTCCTGGCAATATTATTTACTACAAAATTCACGGAGCTAAACTTGTTTAGGATGCCATATATGCATGTAGATAAAGTAAAATGTATTTCAAATAACAATAAAAGATCTCATCAACTGAGAGTATATAAACAAATTCTATGATTGGCTTTTTGTTTTGTGTTTTTAATTTGGTTGTACTCAAATCTGTTGTTATTATCTGGGTTTACCTTAGGTATAAAATAACATTTATTCATATGGCTTAGTGTTCTTTGGAACTTTGCAGCATGTAATTTTTTTTTTTTACCAAGGTCAAAGAAAAATTTAGTACTTCCTTTTATATCTAACATGGCTACCATAAATAAATATATTAAAATGTGCTACACTGTATGCACATGCAGACATTCTCAAATTTAAATGACAGAAAAAACACTGGAAGAAAAAAAGCCCTCAAGCAACAGTTCATGGACATCACAATGGAATTCTACTTCTCACAATAAAATCTTGATTAAAAGTGTGATGAGAATAAAACTTGAATCTCACAATAGGATTGCACATGAGCTGAATGAGCAATAATGGGAGATAGTTACACAATGACATTCCTACGTTTCCACTAGATTTTTCACCCAAGTTTCACTAATGTTGCTGTATTTGATTGATTGCAATTTTCTCCATTTCTAAGCTTTGTGACAAAAAGCAACATTTTGTTCCATTCATCATAGCAAGTGACACAATGTTCCTTGGTATGTGATACTAATAAAAAGTCATGTTGCCTGTCTCTCTTGTTTGGTCACACCAAGGTTGATTTTGGTAGCATTTAATATTCTGTCAGATCATCAGACATATCCCTATTTAAATTTGAAATATACTTCTGAAAATAAATACAAGTATGGAAAAAAGCCGAATTTAGATAATTTACATTTCATGTCTCCCATAGAACATTATATCCTACCCTCACCCTCTGTACAGAAGCAACAGAAAGTCTTTAAGTTTGCTTTTCATAAACCAGTGACATCTTCAGGCCACAAAGTGACATTAGTTTCTTACCTGGACACCCACGTGGACCCCGTTTGAAAGTCTACCAAAATGCCTTGTAAAAGTGACCTAGCACTAACTTTCCAGGTGAAAAGCCTGCCCGTTACCGCTTCTTGCTACTCACTGAACAATCATCCTGACAGTCTAAAGAGCTTTCCTGAGGTTTTAAAGTAGGCACAGCCACACAGGATCACTGCATACTGCCTGAAACAAACTTTCACCCTTTCTGCAAGCTATGCTGCTCACATCTAGCACAGACACCTATTCAAGCACATTCAAGGGTATTCCCCAAGAAACAACATGCTAATTTCAACTCTCTAGCTAAACTGGGTCCTGGTGCACATCTAAATAAATGAATATGAACAAACACAAGGAGCAGTAAACCAGAGTATCTAATAATGGAAAAAAAATCATCAATTACTTTCTTCGGGAAACTACACATTCCTATCCGTAAGGATAAAAACTGTAAGCTGTAGGACTAGCAAATCATGGAAGAAAAGGGTAGGAAATGTAAGAGCAGTGTAAGAACTCAACAGAGAACTTCTGGAAACTGAGACCGTTCCTTCAGTGATGTAGCACAGGTCATTTGCATGTAAAGAACTCATACTGTGGTTAAACCTTAAATATGTATTCTCTAAGTAGTATTCCCATAGCTGACACCAGAATGAGAAACAATTATTTTTGTCTGGTAAAAACTACAGCTGTGTCTTCTTAATAATTTTATTATTTTCCAGACATCTGGTTATGAAAACACCAAAAAAAAAAAAACCCAAACAAACAAAAAAACAAACCAAGAAGGAAACATGTTGACTCTACTGTGGTCCTTGTCTTGACCTCTAGTATCTAAGTGGGCAGAGGGGTAGCACCAAAGCTGTGGCTTTGTGGTTTAAGAAAATGGAAGAATAGGCAAACAATGCATTGAGAGGATATAGCTTTCATAAGACAAACAGGTAACAGAGGTAAGGATATGATTTTGGATAGCTAAGATCAAAATGGGGGGCTGCAAGGAACTGACGTGATTTAAGGGTTTATTGATACTGAAAAGATGACATTTTGCCTTTATTCCTCTTTATTCCTTTGCCTATTCCTGGCTCTGTAGTTCCACACTCTTTCTACTCTTCTCAATTTTCCGTGGCCACTGCTATGAAAAAACTCTACTTTTTAGTACAGCTGTAAACTATCCAACTTCTTCTGCTAGCTTGTTTTTTTGCTGGATTAGTAAAATGTATTGGCTCACAGGAAGTGCCAGAATTATGAGTGCACGGACAGGAAACTAGATACTCCTGACTTTGGTGTCAGGGAGCTGTTAAACCACAGAACAGAACAATGAAGGACAAATAAGTAGGCAAATAACATTAAGTAGCCACTGATGTTAATAACTTCCGTAGCAAAAGTTTGACAGAGAGAAGTATGGGGTAATTTTTATTTTTATTTTTTCTATTGGGAACACCACACAGTGATGTCAAAAATGTCTTAGGATTTTGCCTACTTGGATTCATGACCTGTAAACCTGTCCACCTGCTGCACCATAGACACCTGTGCAGATTTAATCTGAGCTTTCTAGATGCATGTATTTATTAGCAATTCCACAGCACTTCTTCAGGAAAACAGATGAATGGCTTGTACCACCCTGACAGACTACAAACATGAGATACAAACTCAGTGAAGGCTCCTTTCTCCCTTTCAGTCAGTCAGGAAGGAGAGTGAAAAGACAGAAGACAGATACCAGGTCAAACAGAGCCATCCATTCCCATGGCCATGCTGACACTCTTGGGTTACAGTGACCTAAGATGTCATGACACTGCTTTGGGACTTACCCATGGTGATGAAGTGTACAAAGCAAAAGTCTGCTGCTCCATTTGAAAGGAAAGCTGCGTGTTTATTCTCACACCTGTGATGTACACTACTTTCACACCATGGCTGAAATTTTGTACCAATCTATACAGTCCCAAGAATTTTCTTATCACTCAAGCAAAATATCCACCACTGTGAATCAGAGAGGTATCATAAGTAACTCAGATCATGGTTTACAGTGCTCAATCTTTTCTGTTCTTTTTTGCCTTTACAATATTGCATTCTGCTTCCTCCAGTTTATTAATTTCTTTTAGACTTTTCTCACAAATGTTCTCATTTTTAGTAACACTTAAGTAAGCAACCATTTACTGCAGTAATTGCTCTTTAAAGTTAGTTAATACAATGAATTGACTTGATAAAGAACATCCTAATTATTTGCATAGAACAGATACCACAAAAGTCTAGGCCTGTTTTGTGAAGCGTGCTGTACTTCAAGAGAACCATGCAGTCTCTGTCCTATGTATTTAGATAAACCATGTATTTTGAGGAGTCAGGAAGTCAGTCTGTATGTTCTGCAGATAAAGTAGAGAAGACTGGAGAATGGTCACTTGACCACATTCACCTCATAACAAGAAGAGCCACCGCTGAAACTGTCCTTCAACAGCTTTTCAGAACAATGAGGTGATTCAGACAGATTCAGCGAAGAGAAGGAAAAGTCCTGCGGTGCTGAGACAGGTAAGTTTGTCATTATCTCAAACACAGTTTTGGTTTCATATTTGCTACACATTGGATAACTCAACCATTCCAGTAGATTCAAATCATAGTCTATGGCAAAGATTTCAGTGTTTTACAAACAGCTATCATGAGATCTTGAAAACTTACTGTTTTCTTCCATAGTGTTTTACACATCTGAGATATCCACTTATATCCGCTAAATGCACTGTCATAAACTACAAACTCAGATAGAGGGTTTATGTGAATTAATGAAAAAAGCCAAGTACCTGAAGAGAAAATGAAGGGCCCTACGGCATGTCCTACAGCTCAGTGGGTACTGTAACAATGCAACTAAGGCAAGTCATCATGGGTTTTACAGATCCTGTGCCAGACCTGCAGCTGTGACTGGTGATGTTAACATTAACCCCCTACCCTTTTCTGTCTCAACTAACATCATCAGGAAATCGAATCAGGACAAAATCATCTGAAATACTGCTACTTTACAAGTTTTCTGTCTTCTTCACAACAGAAGCATAAAAACCAGCTAATGAACATGGAGAAATTCTTGCATACCAAGGCAATACATAGCAAATTCTGATTGCCACTTACATCATCCCATTTTGTGCCACAGAGAATCTGTTAGCTGCTTAGAGACTAGGTCAGGTGAATAGGTGAAGTTTTTTTATCATGCTACAGATATTTTTACAGTGATTTGAGTTCTTTTTCCTTTACCAGTCAGAGATTACTGTTTGAAATGTGCAACTATATGTAAGTCTTCTGCAGAACCTGAAATCCAGGAAGGAATACTCAGTAATAATAATGACAATAAAACCCACAAGAGATTGCAGACTTATTTCATCTTAAGCATTATTTTCCTATCTTCTCTTCTTTTTCAGGTTCTTTTTTTTTTTTCTTTCAATGCTCCTTCATTAAGTTTGTGTTTGTTAAACATAGTACCCAAAGTAGATAAAGATGCCAGTAGCTTCACATATGATCATAAGTAATTTTTATAATTGATACAGAAACTGCCCAAGCATAAGATCCACCTGCCTGAGCAGTATAAGCAAGCTGAAAAGCAACTAGATGTGGGCAAGTGTGAATTCCCTTCACATTCCTCACTCTTGTATACTTCCCACCTCTTGCTATCAGCAGAGCAGCCAGAGCAAACCTCACACCAGTTTGCACATATGTGTTGGCATTAAGGCCAGGTGTCACGAATTAATACAGTCCCCTCAATGTTCAGACCTACACACAGCTTCAGCATAGTCTCCATCTGCCTCCAGAGCGAGAGTGCTGCCATTACGCCAGTGACATGAGTAGACCAAAGCCCTAATTGTGGCAGGTTTTTACAGGAAAAAAAAAAGTTAACTTGGATAATAAAAAGTAAAATTCTATTAATGATAACTAACAGTGTACTCATCCGAGAGATTTTCTCCCCTCAAGGCTAACACTAATCTGCAGAGTGCTCAAATACCTTTTAATTAGTACAACGCATTAATACTACAAGTCATTTAACTACTCTTTCTCAAGAGCCAAGAAAGTGAGTAGAAAAATAAAGAATAAAGTAATATATTCTGATTTAGAAGGTGCTGCAATATAAACACATAGACACAATCAAGTATTACATTGTGCATATCTATTTTTGTCATATGCTAAATTAAAGAAAAGGAACATTAGTGTAAAAGAGTATGTCTTAAATGGAGGAGATATATATATGCTGTATTTGAAGTCTAATTCAAAGCAAATGTTTGCAAATCTGTACTATGAACAATAAAACATAGTTTGCTCTCAATGCTGGTGTGAGTTCTTTGTCTTTCTGTGTTTATGCATGCATTTTCAGAGATCTACACAGACACATGCAGTGGTAGTATTTAAAACGCCTTTATAAAGAAAAAGTATTATAATATTAGGCTAATAATGAAAACCATGAAAATATTTCATTTAAACTAAAGTATCTTATGCTTGTTCTGATAAGCTAAAATATTTATGTGAGAGAAGTAAAATGTGTTCATTTTTGTTCTTTGGAGTACTTTTGACTTTTATACTGTGATCAGTAAGAATTCATGATAACTTCTAAATCATTTACTGGAAATGATATAAGGAGTAGTGACTGAAAATGTCATGTTCTAATACCATAGCCTGGTAAACATGCAGTGGAAACTAATATCAAATCAATCTTGGAAAATCACCAAGTATTCCTTACACAGTGCACAGAAAGGTTTGATAGGGGGGTTTACTCATAAACTAAACTAAACCAGCTTTTTGCAAGGTGGTACTGATACTTGCAAAACTTTTTTCAAGAATAAGCAGACCTTCTCCCATTTTTACTTCCATTTTAGATTTCTTATTTGTCTTATTCATGGCTCTGAAAGTAAAGTGCTGAAATAAAAATACCGTCCTTACTGCCAGTGCTAAAACTATGATTTTGCAATATTACTCTCACAGTCAAGAGCTAGCTGGAGTGTATCACCCCATGGGCCAGTGGGTATGTATAGAGAGGCCTCTTCTAGCACAACACCATGTGCTCCGAGACCTGATTACAGCCACGCATTACTGTCAGCGCCACTCCAAACCACACCTGCTCTGCTGACACACAGAAGCAGATTAGAAATCCAGAAGGGACTGCTGTTATCACGTGGTCTGCCCTGCCATATTACTAAGGGCTTGGGTATTCCCAGAAGAAATTCCTACTTGTAGCAGAGATTTTGACTTAGAAAATCATGACATTGACTTATAAACTACCCGTTTTAAAGAATTTACCATTGCTATTTTCAGGAGTTTCACCATCATTTTTCATTTATGGTATGAATTCAACTACATTCAAATGCTAATCTGTTTACAGCTTCGTCTGCTAGGTTTTAAGCCTTCTGTTTTCTGTTTTCTCTTCCCATGTATAAAATTATAGACTACTATCAAGTCTTCCCTTAATGATTTTGTTTGCTAAGTGAATTAAATAAAACTGGTCAAGATAACATCACACTATACAGAACATATTCTAACGAGTCTTGTGGCTCTTCTAAACTTTCCAGGTTTCCAACATCCTTGCTGAAGAGTGGGAAACAGGATTAGGTTTTACATTCCCTAGCTGCGCAGAGCAGAAGAAATAGAATGATCTTCTTGATTTTATTCTATATTACCCTGTTTATAGGTTCAGTGATTACATTAGCTCTTGTTGGCTGCTGGTCTGGATGAAACACATATGCTCTATCCATTATTACTACTCACTACAGCACCTAAATGGTTTTCCTGGGTAGTACCCCTGTTCTGTAACTTGAGCTGCCTTTCTTAGGTCTTAGCAGCTATGCTGATAAGTCGTATTTACTGTGTGCCTCATCAGAGTTCAATTGTTTATGATTCAGGTCCCACATCTGCATTTCCATATTTTGCCCGAGACTAATGTCAGACTGACAGGCATATAATTACCTAGGTTATCTCACCCATTTAAAAAAATGTTATCATGACATCCACAGGCTTCTGGAACATCCCCAGTGCTCCAAGGTATAATGAAAGCCAATATCAAAAACCCAGAGAGTACTTCTGCCAATCCTTTAAAAATATTTAGATATAAGTTATCCCGAAGTACTGACTTAAGTTTTCCAGTACTAGTAACCTTAGCAACTACTGGAGTAGAAAAACTTTCATAATCACAATACAGTATGGGCATGGCAACATGCTTATCCTCACATACACATTCGCATGCAGAAGGTGGAAACAGGAAGAGGCCACATGAGAGGAATACAGAGATACTAGCTGAGCATGCAGAAGTGCAGAGAGGAAAGCCAAATCCTGCCTGGAATTGAAGATGGCAAGAGATGTTAAAGACAAGAAGAACTTCCATAAGTACACATACACAGCAAACATATTTATGAGCACTCCTGACTTGAGCTTCTCTTGCCTGACATAGACTCTTTATTCATTCAAGCAGAGCCATCAATTCTATAAAGCTGGCTGAATTATTATTGCTCACTATCCTTCAGAAACGGGACCAAAGTCAATAAAACTTAGTAAACAGGTATGAAAGTGCAAGGATTAGCCACAGAAAACCACAATTAAAGATATTTTTAAGGGACAAGAAAGAATCTAATGAGATGACTGATTATGACAAAATCTGATCATGACTGATCATGACAAAAATCAGTATCCAAGAAGCTTTTCCTCAAGAACTCGTAAGTCCAGCCAGTTCTCTGTTCATTCTTTGTGTGTTCAAAATATCACACCCTTCTTTCCCAAGAGCTAAACTCCTGCCTAATTATCTACAAAAGTAAAAAGAGCAAATACTTCAGGATTCTAGGTAACAGAATAGAAGTAAATTTATTGCAAAGTTACAGGCAAGTAAGTGAATGTCTTGGAAGGTTCAAAATAACACCTCATGCTGAATATTTAACATTGAGAAATTATAAGTTAAAAGGGTCTCAGAGGCAGAGAAAGCATTTCAAAACTCAAGAAACTCCTGGCAATACACGGCTGAAGAGAATGTGTTAAAAAAGATAACAATCCATATTTCTTTTCTGTCTGTAAATTCAAAATGCACAAACAGTCAGAGTAAAGCTTTTATAATAGAGAGGTAATTCCATGGAAATAACTACCTCTGTATGGAACTGGTGACATTCACACATAGTAGGGATAACAGGCAGATCTTTGGACTAATATCGGGTCCATGATGTGCAGCAAGAATGGAAAGTTTGTCAACCATGTATTTTATTTTATTTTATTGTTATATAAATGGTAAAGAATTTATTTAAAAGGGTGGAAAAATAAACAATCATTCCACAGAAAAATTGGCTGCAATAGGCTGATTCATGATGTTCATAAAATCTTTTTAACGGATCCTGAAATCTCTCTATTTTCACTGCAAGTGTTATCAGAAGTGATTCTTAGGTTGCAGAATTAGACCCATGTATGCAAGTGCAAAATTATATTTTTAAGAACATGACTCTGCTTCAAATATTTTCAAACACCCTGCCTCAGTAGTCCCTGGAAATCAAACACAAAGCATGCGCAAACTCTAACCACAGTCATTTTCACTGACATTACTTTCTAACCTTTTGCATAATACTACTCCTTTTGAGTACAGAAGCATTTCAAGTGCTTGAATTAACAATTTCTTTACTACTTGCAATTCTAAGACATGATACTGCCTGCCTTTAAATTCTGTTACCATACTTACTATCTAGTAGCAGCCTACTGACAACTGCAAACTTGCTAATATAATCATCAGCTGCAATAAGAATATAAAGATTAAGAGAATCATTCCAGTTCCCAGTTTATTCATCTGATGCTGTTTTACTTTTGAGCTTTAAATGGCTAACCTTTTAATCTCACAATGTGAGTGTCAGCTGTGAGCGATGTGGCAGACACTTGGCAAACACCTTTTTCTAGGTGCACCTGCATGCACTTGGCTTCAAGTGACACATTTCTTCCTTTGAAGGGATGTTCTACAGAAAGATGTTCCCAAAAGCAGACACTTTCAGAAGCTGCAAGAGGTGTCAGAAGTGGAAACCAAACCAGGAACATATGGGAGAATATTTTATATTGACTAAGAATACCACGTGGAGAAAAAAAAGAATACTACTGCCAGAAGATTAACAAGGTCACAGCTTGCTACTTCTATACTTAGTTATATTTAATATTGTATTACTAAATTGGATTAAAATATTCAAAACTTATTTTTCTTTAAGAATTGGAGGAAATGTGAATTTATAAAAATTAGCTGTGTCTTACAAAGTCTGTAAGGAAATTATGTCCTTTCATTCTTTTCCAATATATTATTTGAAGGAAATGAAAGAAAACGGTGTTTTCAAGTGAAAGAATTTAAACTTTGAAGTTATTCTCCATCAAATTTTCTTAAAACCAAATACTTTTATCTGAATATTTACATTTGACTTATCAAACTCAAAAGGCATTTAGCTCGTGTATCCATAGGAATGCATTTAGAGAGTGGGCAAGTCTGACTTATGGACTGAAAAACAACAGAGGTGGGCCAGTGGTACAACAGGCACCAGTGACGATGGTAAGACTATGGCAAGAACCATGGAAGAAGAGGAACAGAAGAGTCAGACACCATCTAATGAGGTGGGCAGCAGTGTGGATCCCAATAAATAACTCCTGTGATCATTCAGGAGCAAGTTGAGTACATGCTGGGAAGACAGTGAAGACCCTACTACAATAGAAACACAGATGTGAGATCTAGCTCTTCAATTAGCTTACAAGTGCTGAATCTATACCCTGTTGTTTCATACTGTCAAAAAAAAAAAACCAAAAAACCACCTGTATTTTCATTTCCCACTAGTTTTAGACTTTAATAACAGCAACAGAAAGGTTTTATCACTACTTGTGGATATATTTCCTCAGAATAATTACCATATTATGTTTTAGGTTACACCAAGACTTGAGCATGCAGCAAGAAAATCATTAATATTCAACATACAACACATACACCCTGAATCATTTTTTTAAGCAGGTGAAATTAGTTTTCATACTTAGACCAGAAGTTTATATATTTTCAAGTCACACATGACTGTTTGATAGGATCATTTCTGTACACAGCTTAAATCTTAAAAAGAGTCTTTCGTAATATTTGAACTAAGTACCATTGCCAGGGATTGGAAGCATAAGTAAGCACATAAAAATAAAATAGTAAGCAAAGGATGACAAGATATGGGTAGGAAAAATCAAATCTATTTCTTAATTTAGTGGCACATGCCACACAGAAGAAATAAACATATAATCTTTATACCAAACATACACTATTCAAGCAATATTTATCCTGTTGAAGTCAATATCAAATGTCATTCTGAATTCAAGGGTACAAAATGCAAATGTTGATGTATTTACAAAGAGTATTTAACAGTATCTGTAACACTATCCTTTAAGAAGAAAGTCCTTTTTGTGACAGCCTCATAAGGGGATTGAACATAGGTCAGACTCTCCATTTAGCATCTTGTGTTTTAAAAAGTACTTTCAATCATTAATACATTGAAAGACAAATACTGCTTAAAAGAAGGGGTTGTTTCCTCTGATTTGGAATAAAGTAATTGCTTGCTATTAGATGTTAGCTAGAGATAAGGGAAGCAACAAGAACTAATAAAATGTTTTTCATATTGGAAAAGTCACCTACAAATGATCAATAAGCATATAAAACAAGCAACAGGAAAGAGAAGATTTCATTACTGGGCAATTTAGCTTGTCCACTATCTTTGTAAATTCTCTCTCTCTTCAAGTGCAAAGGATTCTTTAATAATAAAAAAATATTCAAATAACTTTTCACACACAAAAAGACTAGTTTGTCTATCACTTCAAAATTTCCTCTCATACACAGAAGATAAACTTTTCTGCAAAGGTTTTGGATGTGCATGCCCTAGTTCTTTATATACACACACATCTACTCTGGGAAGAACATAAACACATTTTGTAAGTTACGAAGTGATAAATGGTAGATTTATAGTTACTGGTGCACTGCAACTGCCTGAGTGTTCTGAAAGTAAAGTGAGAGACATCATTAGTGTTGCTATAAACACTCTGCACCATAAAATCATACTCTATGTGGCCACACACAAAAAAATAATACTAGAATAGTCCCTGTTTCTGGCCTAACTCAAATCATAATAATCTCTGAATGATTACAACATATGCTGAACTGAACAGGCACAGGCATAGCTTCCACTTTTTAAAGGATTACAAATCTGTTGCATCATCACAGCCCCAATACAGATAACAGCATTATTTAACTTCTTAATTTAATCAGCCAGCTCTTTCTTGTAAAGTTAATAGTTTATGGCTCAGTTATAAGCTACATTCTTTCTTTCACCCATCAAGCTCTACAAAGATGCTTTGTACATTATGCCTTTAAAGAAAAGCAGAGATGCAAAGTTCCCATGTGCCTGATGTCCCTGGGCTGTGAGAAATACCACTTTGGTGAAGACCTTCAAAGACAAGTGTTTGAAACATCATTCTTATGTCATAGTTAAGCATCTGAGGATAATGGTACTATGAAAAAGTTAGCTGGTAAGACAAATGTATACATCAGGAAGATGACTTCCTGTGTCCTGAATTCATTTGTTCATTCCATAAATGCATGATTGTTCTCTCCACATCCTTTTTTTTTTTTTTTCCTTATTTTAGGCATACTGAGTTCCCACAACTTTCAGTAAGTTCAGAGAGAGCTTTGAGGTAGTTACCTTGGAAAAGCTCAACCTAAAATTGGAGTGCTCAGAACACTATTTCAAAGGTGAATATTTTTAAAAGTATGCCCAAAATGATCAGTTCCACTTCTTCTAGTAGTTCTTGAACAATAATAATACTGTCTCACATTTACAAAGCACTTTGGGATCTCCAGCTGAAAGATGGTATTCAATTATTCTCATGAAATAATTGTTAAAAATGAGATTCCCTCTTATGCCAATTTTCTAATCAGCTGAACAACACTAAGTTCAGAAGTTCACCTTGATTTTAACTGGATTCATAATCTGCTTAGTAAACTGAAATGAGAAGGCAGAAAAGGGGCAGGAGAAAAATGTCCAGTGATAACGAAACAAAGGGAGAGGAGCAAGTAAAATTAAAGAGATTGTAAAATGATTCTGAGAAGGCATTAGAAAAAAAATCAAATTATAAGTATGATTGATTTCATAAATAGAGCGCTAGCAACATTAGCTTTGTCTTTATTCCTACTATCATACATCATACACAATTCCTAATAGGGTTTTTTATTATTATTATTTAATGAACTTCCCTTATCAAAACTCCACAGAGAAGAAATGGTTGAGAAACCAAGTGGTGTGTGAACCACAAATGATATGCCCACAAAACAGTTTAAAAGGTTAATTTAAAATATGCCAGATTATAGTAAGTTTTTTCTCTAACTATGATATTGATCTAATATAAATATAAAGTTATACCCTGAGGCTCACAACTTTGCAGTAACCAATATGAACACTTCCAATGAAAAACAAGACTAAGGTCATGTTGCACATAGTGTGAAGCCAGACTTCTTGTTGATACCAAAATCTGCATAGTAATTTTTTTAAAGGTCATTCTTACTGTCTTTTATTTGAAAATTCACTGCAAAACACATTAAATGGATATGATTTTAAGAAACCAGATAACCATAAAAATTAAAATCTTTAACTATAAATATTAACCTAAAATTTTGATTCACTATCAATGCACAACTCCACTAAAACATTTGCTGTCTCCACTTCTGTGAACTAATTGTGCATTTCCCCTAAGTATTTCGAGTTTCAGATATGATTTATATTTCTAGGAGTTGGACACAGCAAGCTGCACGGCAAGTTCGTCTGCCCTAATTTAATTGACAGACAGTATGTTCCTTCATAGTCAATCGCGAGAAACAGCTCCCTTAGAAGATGAGTCATCCCATCCGATAATAGAGGTTGAAATAAAATAAGATTAATTGCCCTTCTACCAGCTGCAAAACCAGCTGAGGTCCGTCCTGTAAACTTACATACCAAACTTATAGCTATCTACAACTGGGCAAAATGAATCCCACTCATTGGTTCTCAAATCATTAAAATTAAGATGAAAGAGTAGAATGATTTTAAAAATAATTACTTCAGATGATCAGTTTACCCTACCCTAGTAATTTTTTTCCAGTTTCAGCAATACTATTAATCCATTTGACTGGCACTACTGACTGCAGTTTTCACCTTCATGCTTTGTATATTAAAATATGTCAAGCCAGCAGTGCTATCTGATCCCATCCATGTTCTCATATCAGTAAGCTCCAGAAGTGTGGTGAGGTGCTGAATCTAACCTATGGAAACAAAATGGCTGAAAATCTGTTGCAAAAGGTTGCAAAGACTTATAAATGTTCTAGAAAGCGATGCTGTTGGAGAAGGGACAGAATGTTCTTGTAACTTATTGCACTAAGTTTCACATCTATCAGAAATACAGACCAGTAATTAATAATGCTCAGAAGAAAACTTAATCATTATGGGTGAAAAATTTTTAGGTGAACTGACACTGCATCCAGGAAAGGTAAATTGAGAATACAAAATCACACACAAAGTCACATACAAAGTCACATGTCAACACTGCATGCTCATACTTGGCTATTTTACACATAAAACTTACCTGGGCACTGATAATCACATGCAATGAAAGATGCACATCTTGCAGACAAAGCAGAATTATCTCTTCACTAATCTGGTCCTATTTGTGTTTTAAATCAGGAAGTGCAAGGTGACAACTGCACTGAAACAAGTAGGAATTTGATCTAAAGTAGTGAAGCAAAATGTGTCTTGGTTTTGGCTGGAATGGCACAAATTTTCTTCCTGGTGGCTGGTACAGTGCTGTGATTTGGATTTAGGATGAGAATAATGTTGATAACACACTGATGTTTTAGTTGTTGCTAAGTAGTGTTTATGCTAAGTCAAAGATTTTTCTCATGCTCAGCCAGCGAGAAGGCTGAAGGGGCACAAGGAGTTGGGAGAGGACACAGCCAGGACAGATGACCCAAACTGGCCAAAGGAATATTCCATACTATATGATGTTCTGCCCGGTATATAAACTGCGGGGACCTGGCCAGGAGGGGGGATCACTGCTCAGGGACTGGCTGAGCATTGGTGAGCAACTGCACTGTGCATCACTTGTCTTTTATTGGGTTTTATTTCACTTTGTTTTTGTTATCTTCCTTTGAATTACAATTATTACTATGGCTATTATTATTATATTTTATTTTTAATATTATTATATTTTATTTCAAGTATAGCAGAGACTAGAGAGTAATGGGAAGAACTCTGCCTGGAGCCTAACATGAGGAAGTAACTGTCAGCAGGAGATGAAAGGGATAACGACCAGGTATTTGTTTCAGCAAACTTGCTGAGACAAGAATGCTGGTGATACAGCACAGCAAAGCAAATTTGTTCATGAGACCATGAGCTATTTGAGGAAGATCATCTGAAGACCCCCAAAGCATCCTGTATGTGCGACAACTGTGTGGAGGCATGGCCTCACAGGACAAATCATGGAGCCTCACCTGCTGGATAGGTGCATGGTTCATGGCTTTTCTTAGTTGTAGCTGGGGTATGGGTTATAGGGAGAATGCAACTCTAAAAGGTTGTGATTCAGAAACAAGTGTTTGTGCGTGTTGTAACTGTTTATTTTTGTAATCATTGTTTTTCAGGTAGAGTTTCTTTCAGTATTATTGCTTTACTACTTCTAGATATTATTGTCTTATTAATATTAGTTAATAATTAAATATTCCAATTAAGAAAGAGCTTGTCTATCACTGCCATGGCCTTATTCACACAGTACACCATTACAACATGAAGTGTATGGTGTGAGGGTGGTAGGTGTTGAAGATTATCAAGGGTTGCAAACTGATGTCCATGTGCCAGGCCCACGAGTGCCCTGTGAGGCAGTGGCAGTGATGATAACTGTCCTGTGACACTGTGAGGGCAGCTGACCTGAGGCAAGGTCTTGTATTTCTCACCCTACTACTATTACCGTGAAACTTTCATGTCCACCTGCTACAAATTTATCATCCTGTCCTTTACCAGGAGTAGTTACAATCCAAACACTGCCATTTTCAAGTACTATCATGATAGTAACTGAACAAAGAGAGTTTGGAAAAATACTTGCATTTGAAAAAAAAGTAGGAAAGAACAATACTAAAGAAATAAAGAGAAGGGCTTCAAGCCTGTGATAAACTAGTTTCAGTTTCACACTTGCAATGGGAGAACTTTTGTACTTTTTTGGACAAAATTTCTTCGTTGTCCAGGTCTGAAATACTGAAAAGTAAAATCTTTTCAGAAACTAGCAGTGGGCTAGATAGTGACATTAAGGAGACTGCCTCCATATATACTATGAACATGCTCTGTTAAAAAACATATACATGATAGATTCCTTTATAATCTCTTGCAGGACAGAGAAAAGACCATTAGCACAGAAAGGTCTTTGAAAATGTAACTACTGTACCAGTTCAGTACATGAAGATCAGGTGCCTGACCTAATACAAGTTAACAACCCGGTGAGAAAAAAATCCTTTTCTTCATTTACTCTACAAAAAGCTTTTGTCTAATTTGTACAAATCTATTTGTGCCCTAATAACGCATTTGTATCAAGTACTATAGAGGTGTTAGTGCCAGAGAAACCTCACTTCAATGACAATTAGATAGTGTAACGAAAGAGTGAAACAGCACTGCCAGTACCTAAATTAGCCACTGTCCAGTTCTGCCAGTAGTCCTCCACTGTGATGGTCAAACATTACCCCAAAAGGTCACAAATAAGTCTATCTTGCAATGGCATTAAATAGTAGTTCTTGCACCCAACAAACCTTACTTCTGATCTAATATTACTGAAACTCGAGGTGGAAGGAAATTCACAGTGTTTTAGTGCCCCTGGAACAGAAAGATCCAGCCAACTATGAAAAATGTTTTCCTTGAATTGGTCGTTAGTAATCTCATTCTCTTCAAAATGAAAAATGACTGTAATATGCACACGATATTAGAAACTAAGGCAAGTTTGTACAGATTTTCCTTGAATGTCATATTTGTTTTTTGACTTACTGTAGAACAAAGGTCCAAAACCACTTTTATCTCCAGTATGTTTTTTTTCCTTTTGGCATTGAAAGACAGGCAGGTAAAGATGACGAAGCTGTTCACTCAAACATCCCACTGAAGTTCATTCTTTTTCTTACTTCTGTTGAGGCATTTGAAAAAGTCTAAAGAAATTCTTTTGGTCTAATTTATATGCCCTTCCTATGCCTGCATACTGCCGATTTAGGTACATCACCCGTAATAAGAATGAAAAATTGCTGTGTGACTCATGCTCTTTTTTTTCTCTCTCTTTCTTTTTTTATCTACTTTAGAAGCTCACTCCATCTACCGTATGGGAGTTCAGTTGTGAGTAGCAAAAAAACTAATTTAACCTCACTAAGTCACATTTTTTTCATCTTAATAGATATTCTGTACATCTTGGAAAACTCATTAATGGAAAGACTCTCAAGCCTAGTTCATGTCTTTTATGGGAAAGAACTAGATTACCAAACAGAATGCATTTCTTAAAAAGATAGCTTAAAGACATCCTCAAGCACAATTGTCAGTCCTACACAATTACTGACACAAGCAGTACCTGCTTCTTGTAGCATCTTGAAGAATCAAGTGTGCTTAACAATATTGAGTGACGTGTGGAGAAACTCAGAAGACAGACAGCCAGTAATGTTCAGTTTGGAGGTGAGCTTAGTTACTTGTATTGCTTTAGAGGCAGCAACATACTCTTTCATTTACCACTCTGATGACTGATACTAGCTAGACCAACACTCAAAAGGCATTAACACCTTAAAGTGAACCATTTAAATTCTAAGGTAACTAGGGAGACAGCAGCTGCTGCTTCATTCCATCCTGAGACCAAAAGTGCATCTCACTAATGTGAACCTTAGGCTAACACACAACAAACACTGGATAGCTTTGTCTAGCCTGTGAGGGTCAAAGTTACTTTGTCTAGCACATCAAAAACAACAATTGAACACATATGGCTCAAAGCCCTTAAACTGTAGAACTCTTCTGGGAAAGGAAAAAGAGAAATGAGAAAAGTACAGACAGATGTAGGTGATCACCATAAGAAACATGTTTTCTGGGGGCGACTAAAGAGAATCAATGCTTTATGATTTGGAACAAAAGAAAGAAAATAAGTTTTTCTTCTTGCTGAAGATGGTGAGAAATGATATGCTCTGAATATGTTAAGGAACAGGAAAATTTATTTCAAGATAATCTTCCTGATGTTCCCCCATTTCCAAAGCATACCCACCTCTGGTGTGATAGAAGCAAGGCTTTCAAAGCAAATCAATGCTGGATATAGCATGACCGCATATATTACTGAAGCAGTATCAAGACAACCCAAGAACAAAGTAAACTTTGTTCAGTCAGGACTATGGACTTGCAGCAATATAAATAAACACAAGAACTATACCTCAAATTCTAAACTACCAGTGGCTACAATAGCCACAGAATTTTGTAATGGATAAAAGCAAATAAGTTAAATGCTATTCTTAAGCATTACAGTAAATAAATGAGTATTTTTAAAGAAGTCAAAAGGACTTAAGTATACAATAGAATAGTCAATTTACCTTTCTTAATTTTAGATGCCTACCATATTGACAGCTACAGCTGAACTAGTCACTACTATGACTAATAGAAACTTAATCAATATATTTTATAGTGCCTAGAGCACATTTTGTCTCATTGTAAGTAACACAGCTAAGACAGGGTGATTAATTCAATCTGCAAGTCTCTATTTTTCCAACAGATGACAACAATACAGGCATTTTCATCTGAGATAGTCATCTGAGGAGATCTTTAGAGTCAATGGACTATACTGGACCAACACGTTGAGTTCTAGGACATAGTTTTCTCTTCTTAAAGTAGATATTGAAAGCAGATGTGCCATTGAAGTGTCTAGCTCTCTCCAATGACTATGAAAGAAACTACTGGTTACTATTTCATATATGTGTCCTATGTATTGAAAAACATCTGCCTTAGAGTTCACAGCTGTAAACCCTCAGGAAGTGTTAGCCTGTTTCTTCTGTAGGACAGTGAGTTCTAGTTTGGAGTATAACCCTCCAACCTTCCACTCAACCCAAACAGAACAAAGACAGGCCTGAACATTTTTAATCTGCTGATCTCTTTCCAGTTTTCATTTTCGTATCTTCCCACATTCTGCCCAAAGGAAAAAAAAAGGAAAAGTAAGAAGAGATTGATCATTCTGACTTTTTTTCAGAATTTTAAACAAGTACTTCTGTTCTGGTCAGAAATTGGGACTCTACGTAAGGAAGAAAGTTTATAGTTTTAGGTTGTGACAAGAAAATTAAAAAGATTGCTCATAGATGTAAAAGGTGAAGTATCATCAGTGAGCTACAAGTTTTAGTAGTGTAGTGTTGAAAAGATTCCTAGTGATAGTTTCACATCCTGCCACCACACAATTACTTAGATCTAAATATTTTAAACCCAGCACTGATAAATCTCCCAATTCACTAAATCAGCATCCAAGTAACGGAAAAACTGTTTCAGGCTGGCTCCTTCTTTATAGATACATACCATCCTCCACACATAGAAATTGCTTGACTACAACAAAAGTACCAGATCTGATTGCTATTCCATAGCAAGGAGCACTACCATGATGAATATACATTGTGGTCATGTCTGTCTTGAGCAGCCTGCTTAAATATTAAAATACACAACACACAGTAGGAAACCCTTTCACCACAGAAGTTTCTTATGAGGATATGCTTTAACAAGTAGTCTGAGAGCTGTCCTGATTTCATCTTAAACTGTTGTGGTTTAATCCCAACTGGCAACTAAGCACCACACAGCTGCTCACTCACCATGAATGCTGAAATATGAAGAAAAACTATACTGTACTGCTATCCTCATGTATTCAGAAGCTACCAGTAATGATGCATCCACTTTCTACACATAGACTTTTTAAGCTGTAAAAAGACAGACTGAAAGTTTTGTTTCTTTTTTATCCAGAAAGAATTAGGAAATGACCTTAAGGGGAGAAGGAATTCTCACATAAACAATTTCATTCCAGGAAGCAAGGCTTTAAAAACATTCTCACCTCAAATATCAAGAGGTTTGTAACAAACTGCAGATGCTTGCTTTCTGCAATCAATGACCATTTCAAGTTCCTCTGCATTTGGTAAGAAAAATATGCTCTCCATTTACCTGTGACTGTAAACTACTTTTATCTTGTTCTCATGTGTTAATGATTGTCTTAATTGAAACAGTAAGGCTAATACAATATACGGAGAAATGTGTTGGAGCTTTTTTAGTATTTAAGCATCATTTATCTAAGCAAAGCAAACCCACAAATTCTAGATTCAGAGAGGTCTATTCACATTAGACATTAGGAAGAATTTCTTCACCATGAGGGTGGTGAGGCACTGGAACAGGTTGCCCAGAGAGGTGGTGGAAGCCCCATCCTTGGAGGTTCTCAAGACCAGGCTGGACGGGGCTCTGACCAACCTGATCTATGGGAGGTGTCCCTGCCATTGGGGTAGAACTAAATGATCTTTAAGGTCCCTTCCAATGCTGACATTTCTATGATTCTACTTTCCACCAGAAGATTTGATTTCCATTAGAACAGCCATAACAGTAGCCTCTGCTACTTTGAATGCTTGAGAAGTTCTGATAATTCAGGGCTGATGTTTATACAGAGTAAATCTTACATAAACAGTTAAGACGCTGTATTATGTTACAACAAATGTACAATGAAAAAAATACATATAGCCTACACAATTTAGAAACACCTTTGCATTCATGTATGTCTAATGTGCGTAACAGTAAACCATCCAGGTGTCTCACAGGAACTGTCTTGTACTGATATCATGTTTGTATGAAGCTAAGGGGAATAAACAACTGCAGATTAAGACCTATGCTTCTCTTGATAGTTTACTCCAGGTATCCTCAGTAACTTGTTTAAATCTACCTCTGGTGTCTTTATATTACACTGCATCCAGCAACACAGACTAACTATGCATGTTGATCCTGACTATGGCTTTTAAGAGGTGTAACAAATCAAACAGTGGTAATAAGATTCAAGAGTATTGCGTTGCTAGTGGAGAGAGAGGCAAAAAATAAAACCAGGAAACAAAAATGTGGACCACTGCATGTAACATTTATCTGGCATTCGATGGCAGTTTTCATAATTGAAAGAAGAGTCTTCTCATTCAAAGCAAAATCCATGAGATGACTGATATGTTATTTGCACTACCAAAAATGATTTAGGTGGCATATTCCCGTTCTGAGTGTAATGGTATTTTCTTATTTGCCAAATAGTTGAGAAACTTATTAAAATACAGTAGAAAACACAACATATAAAAGAGTAAAAAGAACCATCTGGAAAAGAAAGGCAGAAAAGGCAAATCACCTTCAACATTTATCAAACTAATATATGCTGGAAGACTTTATATCACAGCTCTCTCTCAAGTTATAGTGGTGAATACTTTGGTTTTAAGAATGTACTCAATATTCAAGGCTGCAGGCTTGTGTGTTCAGTTTAAATTGAAGGAAATTCCACTAATTACTTATTAATCCAGGAGAGTGATTTTTCACATGCTTTGTTCATACAGAATAAAATCTGTGCCTTTAAAATTTTAATAGATGGAAGCTAGACAGAGGAGATTGGTGAATATAAACAGATCCTTTCACACTCATATCAGTGGTTCAAATCCAGATAAAGTCTCTGGGGACCAAGGAAAACCATCTGTTTAGAAGCCTACATAAAATGAGTTGATGATCTTAAATATAACCCCTAACGGGTGTATGTTCATCACCTGCTTGATTGACACACATGCTGATAGATAGCAGAGAATAAAAACTGACCTATTTTCACAGAACCCAAAGAGCAAAGAGAAACTGTATTGCTATGGCAATCAGCAGAAGCTTGCATTAATATTGCTTATAGTGATATTGTTCTGCAGATAACAGAGAGATAATTTCAATTGTCGTTACTTGTGGTTGTCATGTATTAAATTACATAACAGAATTACAATAAGGGACAGTATGTTATTCTAAATGTTTTTCACAAATGTTGTTCTATCCATGTAACCAAAAAATGTTTCTTTAACTCAGAACAGTCAACTTCAAAATTTTATTACAGTGAATGAAAGCTGGCTGAATTTTTGCACAAGGTTTAAGTTCAAATAGACTGACCTAAAAGCAAAGCATCTCATTCACTTTTCATGGTAGATAACTCTTCTAGTCCAAGTTGTTTTGTCTCCCCATTTCTGTTTTTCCCAGCATTATTTCCCTTCTTTATATGGTAATTGTAATCTACTCTCTGAACAAACTGAATTTTATTTTAACTACAAAAGTAACAAAGTTAATGCTCCAAAATTTTATATTAATCCAGGCAGACAAAACCACATTATGCAAATTGTTCTAAAACTAGTACAGAAGCCAGAGAAAAATAACTAATTTGGAAAAAAGTTTTTGGAATCCATTGTATAAACACATTACTCCTCTCTCACTTTCTTAACAGTATGTGCAGTGTAGTGACTATGCACTCAGAAATGGTTAGCTACCACCACCACCCTTTGATGAGAATTCACACTGTCATAGAGAATACCTTACAGATTTTTCCACTTCATCTATCTTCTCACCAAAAAAGAAACTTTTTCAGTAGCAAACAGGCATTGGAACAGTGACAAAGTCTAAGATGTTCCACCTCACACCTTCACCTTCAGGCTGCCATGATCTTCAAAAATGACCATGAAGTCTCTAGGCAATTTTCCACCTGGACAGGTCGAATAAGTAATTGCTAAAGGCAATAGCATCTTGCGGCTTTTTTGTACTTGCTTCTCTTGACACAAAAATGTAGATTTCAGTAATCATATGTAACTGTAACACAGAAGCAACCCTGCAGAGAAAACTAACCAAGTTTTGATTGATTATCTGTGTGCAGAAATAACAATAAAATAACAAAGATGCTAAAGACAGACTGGTAATGAAGGAACCAAAACCTGTTACATGTTATTTCAATGGGTCTAGATCATGGTATTACAAAACCACACAGGCAGTTCAGTGCTGGCTGCCAAAACTGCCAACAAGTCACTCTTGACCCGTCTGATGTCCATTTTACCTGCCCATGACTTTACAAAGTGCTGCAGCAACTTGGCAGAACTGAAGGGATCCTCCTATCCATGATGCTACCTGTGATCTGGAAACCATCACAGAGGTGTTTCTGTGTGTTATTGTCTCCCTACACCCTCCAGCAACACTTAATACAGCATTTGTCTGTAACACATGCACTTCAGCATCAAATTCTTTCAGATAGAGAGTGCATTTTTTTTTCAAGTTTCTATAGTATTTGACCAAGTTGTCTCTTGATCTGTAATGCGTGCTTTGCTTACTATCACAATAGTAATCAAATTCCATTAAGCAGTAGTGGAGGTAAAATTTAGCCCAACTACTGAATTTCTGCTGGAAGACCTTTATGCTGGTTTTACAACAGGCTCCAAAGAAAAAGAAAGCACAGCACTGTTGTAAGAGTCCTTTTACTTTAATATTCAGTAAAGAACAAAGATCAGTGAAATGCTTTTCATTCGGTTCAAAACTTATCTGTTCATACTTAACAAAGAAGAGAATTTGGTATTCTGTTGACTGGGGAGAACAAACCATATGAAATGCCAGGCCTCCAACTTGGAGCCTTGGTTGGAGATCCAAAAGGTAAATGTTCTCCACTCAAAGGGGACCTTGCTATTTAATGTCAAATCATCAGCAGTGACTTCCTTTCGTGACCTTTCTGCTTTGCTTACAATTAAGGCAGTTGTTTACTTCATTCTACTGATAATTCATTACAATTATCACCATTATTTTCTCAGCAAAACTGATATAAAATGCCTTTTTTTTTCCTTTCCTTCAACTGAGTAAAACCAAGAATAAGATGAAGGTCCATCTTCAACCTTTAAGGAAGGCAGACCCAGAACAGTAGATGAGTCATAGCAACATCCCTCTCCATGCCTTTTCCTTTAAAGCTAACGGCTAACAACTACAGTGCCCTGCATGGAAGCTGTTTTCATCTCAGAGGGTTTTCATGATTACTTGACAATGTCTACACTACGAATACATTGCTGGCATAAGTGTTTTCTGTGTTAGTGACTCCTGATTGGCTTTGACAGGCAATCAAAGTCTCCCATCAGGTGATCTGTTATTTAGTTATCAAAACACCAAAGTGCAAACTTGAAAAACTAGCTTGATGCATGTGGCTTCCACCTTTTTGTAGTGGGGGTTCCAAGTAAACAAAGAAGCATCATGTTTAATGAGAACTCAATATTGCACTCATCTGTAACTCACTCCAAAAGGAAAGCACTTTGACAGGCAACAGAGAAAAACCCTCAATTCCAAATGGATATGGCCACGTGAAAGATACACACGGAGCACTCTCAACAGTAACTGGAAGACTGCTACAGTAATGTGCATTACAGCAGCTTATTAGAAAGCACATTTTCCACCATACCTAGTATCTTTTTCAAATTTATTAGTAGAAACTCATGAACAGTCCAACTACTGCCATTGAATAATGAGGGACAGAGTAGCTCCACCTGGCTCTGATAAACTCGGTTCTCTTCAGAATTGTAATTTTTGTATAACATAATTCATTTGCACTCTCTGAAAATACACAGGGCAGACCAACTTTTGGACTTAAGCTAATAAAATTTTCTCTTGAAATACTAAAAGTTGTAGCATTAGGCCTCTACTTTCCTCTTTCTGTAAAACGGAATTACATTAGTAGTGATGGTTAATATCACATGCTTAAAATGGCTATGGATTCATTCAGACATCATTTTTTGCCAAATTTGCATTTGCTTCATAGTGAATGTTAAGGTTTTTTTATTCCATCAGAAATATTTCAAAATCCCTTCATCACTCTCTTCTATATTGTTTAATTATAATTTATTTTAAGTGATATTTTATGGTATACAATACGCTCAGAAAATAAAAGTAATAAAAAAAAATATATCCTAAGCAACTTAAATAAAAGCAGTTTCATATATTTCAAGTAAAGAGTATTTCACTCTTTAATACACACACACACACACACAAATTCATTTGAGTTAGTATCTAGTGTTTCTGTAATAACTGTATGGACAGCTCCACTGGTACTTGCTTTTTAAGTCTGCTAAACAGCAGACTTAATTTGAATGGGATACATGTATTATATGTACATGTAATATATGTACTGAAATATTAAATCAGTTCATCAAAACCAGGCTTAACTCAAGCAAAGCTGATAAACTAATAATTTGGATAAGATGCTGCAATTCTGTTTATATATGTTTCAAGATTTACATATTTTTAAATTATTAATTGATATAGGATTTTATGAGTCAACTTGCTCCTAGTCTCTTTACAAATCCACCTACTGTCCATACAGTAATATTTCAATATCCTTTGGGGCTATTTTCTCTTCAGGCTGCTATTTTTTTTCCCCGAGAAATTTAACAAGTCTAACCCTCACACAAGAAATACAAGGTATAACAGATTTCCAAACCAAACAGAATTATCTGTACAAGGTCTAGTGCCCTTTAACCCTTTCTCTTGTTATCTCTTCTTACTGTTGTTGATCCTGGTTCCTCTTTTTAGTCCACTACTGAATGCAGTGTTGATTATGAGACAGGTAACAAACCAGATTTACATAACATTCCGGATCGACATAATCCAGAACGATTTCCTGTCACAAAGATACTTCGCTGGTACTTGCAGACAGTCAACAATCCCAAAGCACATGAAGAGGATTCAAAACTCAAAAAATAACAGTGACAGGATCATCTGTTAACCACTAGAAAAAATAAGTGTAACTATTTGCAAGGAGATCACTTGCCTCAGAGAACTTCTGAGTTGTGGTCAACCAATAAGATTCATACAAGCAAGGGTCTTATAAGGCAGCTAATCTCACTGAGTTATGGTAATCTTCTGAAGATTTACAAATATTAACACAATTTACAAAATATATAGATGCACACTCAGATGTCTAATGCAAATTGATATTCAATCCTCTGATGCACCCCTTTTATGGATAAAAAATCTTGAGTAATATGCCCCAGTGAATGTGTGAAAACCTTCTAAAGTCCTTCATCTGCCCACATTCATAGACCCTGAAGCAATGCTACCGCAGAAGACTTAGTGGCGTGTCCAGAATCCAAATCAGATCTGAATTGAAAAAACAAACAAGGTATTTTATCTTCCTTCCAAAAAGAATTGCATATTCTTATTGATGGATTTTCACACTCTTCCCACACTCTTATATGTATTTCAGTAGCAGCAAATACTAAATATTACCACCAGAGTGTTCCAGGTAGTTACATTCTTGTATTTTTTTAAGATTTTTTTTTTTTAGGTTTCAGCTTGACTAATAAATCTAGAGACAGAAAAGCTTTGCAATATTCAGATGTAATGAAGAATTACACATTTAACAATTTTACAAAATTTAAATTAATTCAGTGGTGATATAAAAAGAATGTCATGTACTTTAGCCATTTTATTATGTCTGAGTTATTAAAAAAATCTTGAAATTTAATCATAAAAGATCTTTCCTCTCTAATGGATTTCTACATTTCTGGTGTATTTCTCTAAGGTATTTCATAAAAGGTATTCCAGAATCGTAGCAAATTTGAAGACTGAAATTAAATTAGAAAAAAAAAGTCAATCCAACATTATTGTTCAGAAATAAAGAAGTATTTACTATAATAAATATAACATTTATATTCCCTAAAAATGAAATCTTGGGTGACTGATTACTTAAGATTTCTGTGTACTTAAAAGGCAAGCCTACAAGGAGTTTCAAGACCTCAAAATCACATGCTTTAAACTTTTTTTTTTCTTATAGAAGGAAAAAATTCATTAACTCCATGTTTTGTTTTCTTTTGTTTTTTATTCTCCAAATAGCTCATTTACCATTGATGTTGTTTTTTTGGGCAAATTATTTTCAATTTTTAGTTTAATGCACATTTGAGGATTTGGATGGGAGGCAATATTTGAATGAAGTAGTAGAAAATTTCCCATTACATGTTGTCTAGGGTAAGCTGTTTTCATGAAATGAAAGCAAAAATGTTTCCACTGTTAAAGTAAGCAATTTAAAAAACTCTGGTTTTATTTGGCAGCCTGAAATCAGTGGAATTTGCTGAAGACCCTGCTTTGAGCTGGACTGAATATTAATCTTACTGCTGTTTTTATATCAAACTAGTGTTATATATAAGCAGACCACCACTAAGTAGTACACTTACACAGAGGCTTCTGGATTGTGCTTCATGCAGTTTATTCTACATTTATATCAAGTAAGCTTGAAAGGACCAAAAAAATCAATACTAATACAGTTAACCAATTCAAAAATATTCTCCAGAATATCTTGTTTAGTGTGCTGCTCACATACTCTCAAATCATATGTGGCAAACCATCAGTTTTGAGATTGTGAAAAGTCTTCTTTTTCTTAAATCAGATCCATCTTAGGAAAAAGCATATTAGCTCAGAAAAGAACAGGAAAAACTCAACAGAATTATAAAATCATTAAGAAGCCACCACTGACAAGCTGTACATCTCCACTTGGATGATAAAAATGTACTAGATCCACAGCTTTCTCAACTGATGACTGTTGGCACTACTTAGCTCATGTTAAGGAGTTATTTTTTATAGAACTAATGTTCAGTGTTCACTGGCAATCATGCTTCTTTAAATCCTCAGAAGTAAGACACTCAGAAATCACTACATTTTCTGAACATCTTGCCAAGCATGCTTAACCCTTAAGTGATTAGATAACAAAGAAAACAAAATCATCTCTTGGTAGAGAAGCAGCCATAATGGTCTGAAGGCAGGCAGATGAAGGGTGGAATGGAGTAGGGAGAGAAATTTAAAAGAAATATAATAATGCCATTTTAAAAAAAAAAAATCCTCAGTTTTATAGAAATAAAGGAAACAATGGCAGTTCATAAAAATTTAACAATTCTCATGCATAAGTGGCCACTTACAAAAAGAGTAACAGAGTATGTCCAGTGTAAACATGTTTACTATTCTGGAAGCTCAAAGAAAAGAGTAGAATTTTGATGCTTGAATTCAATGTGAATTAAATCAATTTTAGAAGTTAGAAAGGTTAAATTCTGAAAACAAAACATGTATCACCTAGAAGAGAAGCAGCAACTTCCATTAAGAAGATGTATTTAGAAAGCATTATTTTTATGTTAAAATGAAAGTTGAAATGAGCCACCACCTTTAGAATAAAGATTTTCTGGAAATTCTGATATCTTTTCGAAGGGATGATGCACTAGCTCTTCTTTAGGCAAACACTGTGTATAAAACTTGAGCAGTGGCAAAGTTGTATGTGCTCCTTTTAAACAATATTGAACCACAGTAGGTTCAAAATAAAGAATAATTATTTATTTTTCAATACTTATCAAGATACACAATATTTTCAAGAGAACAGTAATTCAGTCTGAAATATTTTAAACTAACTCCAGAACTACTGTTGCAATATTACTATAACTGGAAAGGATTATAGTCTTCTCTTGCTCCTGATCCACCTGGTTTAGCCTGTGTATTTGACTGCAGCTAATCAATAGTTTCTCCACCATAGAGTCTTTCCTCGTTTTTCATGCTTTACCCTTCCTCTACCACTTTCACTCTTCCAAGGGAAGAAAAGGAACACTGAATCAATTAATTACTTTGCCTAAATTAGGAGCGAAACTCAAGTAGCAGTGGTGTTCTTGAAACTACTTTTAAATACAAATTATTAAATTGGGAACATATTATATACTAATAGTGCACTTACAATTACCAGCTTGTAATTCAGTTGAGCTAAAAAGTGACAAGATGATAAATTCTAAGTACTCTGACATGATGTCCGCAGTAAACTTAATTTCTAGCTTGTAAAAAAATCTATTACATATTTCTTCTCCTGGAATTTGATTTTGGAAGAGTTAAACCAAAACAGGCTAGGCTATTATCTGAGTTACAAGTTAATGCAGATATTTTTCTTACCAAGCTAACAACATACTGCACAGGCTTTAATAAAACTGTAATTTCATAAGCCAGGGCTAAAAAACCCCATGTTTGTTGCCAGCAGCAAGCATGAGGTAAGCTGAACAAAGTCTGAAAAGACAAGTCTAGAGCGAAGTAGCAGTGGGTGTTTGACCGGTTTGTCCTTCTCCATAGGGAGCTATCCCACACAAGACCAGACAGAGAGATCATTTTCACCCCCAAGTTGTTACACAGTCATTACTGAGATAGTCCCTGCAGGTAGCAATCAATGAAACACAAATGTTTCAATATGGATTGGAAGGTGTTTTTCACCTCAGTCTAAAGTGAACAGAAAAATAAAAACAGCATGTAGAAAAGATGCCACTATTGTTTAGTTTAGATTAGTCAAAATTTACCTAAAATAAAAATGCATGGTGAATTCTTCACTCCAGTATGAAATACCTCCTGCCAATTTCTATTCTTTACATTATTTATTTGGAAAGAAGGGAAACATACAAAAAGTAAAACATGAGAAGCAAACAACTCTAATTTTAAATTTGCACATGTATGGCATCAAAGTTATTATACCTCTGAAAAACTGCTTTTATGAATTCCAAAACAAATCATCAACAGAAGAATCCTAACAAAAAAAGTGCCATTTAAAGAAATGCTGTTAAAGCATCAACTTGTTCAAAAATAATGCTACTTAAATACACTGTGGCATTTCCTCATGATTTGTGTAGAACATGTTACATAATAGAGCTCAATTTCTATTTGCATCAAGGGAAGAAAAAAAAATACTGCTTATATTCCCTCATAACTATAGCTCACAGAAAGAGTTCAGTGCTTCACAGAAAAAAAACCCAAACAAAAACCGAACAAACAACCAAAAACCAAGCAAAAACAAACTTATAGTTCTGAAAGTCATAATCAAAGAAATAATTGAGGGGAAAAAACCCAACAATTGTACAATTTAACATCTGCTAAATCACTAATTTTAGGCCTTTTTTTACTACTTCAGAAAACATATTTGTGACTTCTGTATATCATAGTCAGATGCATTGAGGCTTATTTAACTTGAGGATACTATTTTTGGAAGAGGACATGATTTTCAAAGTGGATTATTAATATCAAATTAAAAAATTAAGCTGGGTAGGTGAAGGAATATTTTACAAATTCATGCAAACCATCGTGATGGATTCTAATCATGAGGCATGCGTGTGTGTGTATAAATATAAGATATAAAAGTGATTTGAGAGTCTGCTGTATGCAGCAAGCTATGGCCTTGGGAAAGAACCATGTCAAATGCCATTTGATGCTGCTCAGCCAGGCACATATAAAGGCACATTGCACCAATAATATCTGACAACAGTGGCTGTGCTTTTTCTGCTTCAGTGGCTAGCTTGTCCAAATTCCAAGCAAAGCAACATACCAATAGCCTATAAGCAGCTACACTGTCAGCATCATCCTTTAAAAGCAACAACCACACTGTTTTCCTAATAACTATACTTCACATTTCAAGGTTTGAACTGATGAAATAAGAAGAAGGTGAAAAAGAGAAATCTACTAGCCTCAGGTCATCAAAAAGACATCATTTGAAAACAAAATTACCAGCAGTTAGCTTGACATTTCACTTCAATGTCCACTATGCACTTATTTTTCTCCAACAGTGCTTCCAATGCACTTCCCCTCCCAGCAACACAGCACAATTCCTGCATCTGGACAGAGATTTGAAAAAAAATGTATTACATTGGATGATCATATGTAGATGCATCTCAAAGCACTGAGTTTGATAGCTGCATTTTCCTAACTGTTGGTAGGAATGAATATGTGTTATGAGAATGATATACACGGAAGTCAAGAAGGGCCAGGCTCCTTCCACAGCTTTCATAACCACAACAACAAACCACTTTGGTTTCTTTTCCACAAAAGTACTTCTCTTCTTGGGCAACTGCAACAGTACAGTTTGGTTTCCATATCATCTTTCACATTTTCTTTCTTCTGGAGTCAGTGAAGGAGCACAGAGACAGTGGATGTTTGACCAGTTCTTCAGCTCAGAGGCACTGTTCACACCAGAATACTTGGCCTGAGCCATTAAACATAATTTAGCCCAACCAGGAAAAGCAACTCAGCAGGAGACCACAGATCTACTGCTCTTGGGTGGAGACTGAGCTCCTTCTGAACCAGCACATCAACAAAGAGCTGCAGGAGCTTCTGCAGTACTTTAAGAAATAATGGCTGAACTTTAAAAAGTTGTCATGACTCTGTTCTTGTGTTGGGAAAGTGATGATGTGTAAGCTCTCCTGTCCCACTTCAGAGAAGATCAGAGGCTTAAACTGCCCTCAGTACTGATGATTTCTTTCCAGAATCTTTATCTATCTTCAGTCTCACCTCCACAATCGGAGCTTGAGAAAGCCTCCACACGCACAAGTCTTTCTTCAACTGCGCAGGAGCACTGCCATGCAGTTGCAAACATGACTCAGGAGCCCTCTGGCCTGAGCTTTAGCTTTAGATAATCCAGACTCAAATAGTAGCCAAGCTTCAAGAATTTCATGCAGCTCACATGTGGCTTTTCATGACCCTGATAACTGAAGACAATGGCAATGCTTATGTGACTAATCAGCCAGAGAAGCAGGGATTCAAAAGCCTATATCTGGTGATACTACCATGCAGCCCACCAGGACCCATTATGACCCACTGTGTTAATGCAGTGCTTGAGGCTGTTGCTATTCAGAAGGTACAACTCATTTATAAATATTCTGTAAATCAGTCCTTTCTCATATTTGTAGTAGCAGTATTATATACTCATATATATATTATATACTCTCGTATTAGCAGTAGATAGTGTCCTCCTGAAGGTGAGGGCAGAGAGAGAAAAGAGCAAACCTTTCCTATCAACATAGTGACAAATCACAATACACCTTCTTCCCAACTCTTCTGCTCCACCTCCTTGGAAATCCTATTCTGCGGATCCCACTCTGAAACTCCAGAAACTAACTGTGGTTCTTAAATGCAACTAGACTGAAGCAAACCTCCCCTCTTGTGCTAGCTCGGATTAATACATGTGGAGCCAAAGAAGGCCCAGCTATATTTCATAAGGAGTGTCACATTTCAGATTTGATTTCCCTCTTCCTTCCTGCTCATCTTCGCCCCTTCACATAGTGGGCACAAAACAGCATTGCACTATAGGTATCCCTTTCAAACCTGTGTTCTAATAACCAATAATCAGCATTAAGCTGCACTTATCCTTACACTGTACCCTTTCAAATCACCACTGGGAACTTTAATTATATTCACCTACTATCAAAATGGCATCACGTAGTAAATATTATTGCAAAATCACAAAAATTTAAGAGTCACTTAGATTACATCATTTTCATGCAAGGGGAGTTCTCATTCTAGGAAGGCTGAATTCTGCATGAGAAGCAGGATTACAGAACTTTTGGCATAACTTCTTCACCCAAAATTTAACCAGCTTAACCATGATTACAAACAGACTGAAAGAATTAACTTTGGGTTTTTTTGCTGACTGTGCTGGTCGATGACAGAGACCAGACACTCACAGTATTTCTGGAGACAGATCTTTCGGTAAAATTTGTCCAGCTACAGTGAATTACAGAATAAGTGTTTCCTTCACAATTTTGTAAATTCATGGCAGGATGAGATTATTTCTGTTGTGTGGATTCGCTATTGAAATCGTATGAAAGGCTATGTGGGAGAAGGGAGCAACAGAAAAGGCAGAAAGAGAGAGATGAAACCACAAGATATGATCGGAAACTAAATTTTTATATTATCTGGGGGGAGAAGCAGGAAAAGACATCTGACCTGTGCCCAAATGATTTTGTTTTCCATTTTGTCTGAAATTATCCTGTCACTAACAATTGTATCCTGACTGACAGCCCAGCCTCATTCTGTCTGCTGGCTGGGGACAGTCCGTATTTTCAGGCAGTCGTTATGAGGATGGTCTCACAGGTCTCCCTCATAGCTTCATGTCACACATAGCAAACAGGATGTAGGCTTTAAATGAAAATATAAGGTGAAAAGGAAAGTGCTGCATGGAGATTTTTATGGAGCTGTTCATCTTTCTTAGTTACAGAGCCCATAATCAAAGATAACTAAGATCACCACAGCAAATCAGTACACCAGAGTTGTAGGTTTTCACTTATGACAATTATTTTGACAAAAAGATCACAACTTATTTCTTTTTCTTCTTTTTTCCTCCTCCAGGAATTAGAGCACAAGAAAGAGCGGGAGAGGTTAATACATGGAACAAAATGTCAGCTTTGTTCAAAGTCTGGTACCAAGTCTCTTAACTTCTAGCCCCCCATTTTCTGTAATACATGGATCAGCGGTTTTGTTACTTCCCACTATCCTAGATCCAGCCAGTATTTAAATCAGTACGTTCCAGAAAAAAAATTTTGCTAAATCAGTCCTAAACTCACCTCTGTTTACATTTGCTTCCACATCTCCTTTGACATTTTACTGTCCAAGCCTTCAACACAACTACCACTGTAGGATAACATATTTCAACTTACTTTCTAGCTAATACTGTGGCTTTAAACTGTGTTTAAAAACTGGAAAGGAAAATGGTGTGTTACTACCATAGATTTAGAATCTACAACTTTTATACAGAAAGACACCTGTCACCCAAGTGTTTCAACTCCAACTAATAACACATTTTCATCTCATTAAAGTCACTCCTCTCTTTACAGTTAAAAAGTTCTAAGTGTAAAAATAGGAACATTTAAGTAGATCATCTATCAGTATATTAAATGCATTTTTGCATTAATTTGCAATTCTATTTTTGACTTTGATATTTTCCAAGGTTCTGACAATCAAAACAGCAAAACCAGCTTGCTGTAAACACATACTAACCAGATTTCTTGAGAAAGGAAGATGGCACAATGTTAAATGACTTTAAGAAAAGAGTCTTAAATTCTTCAACGGAAGTAAACTGTCAGTTATTGGAAGTCTAACAAATACTACATTTATCCTTTCATGGCAGTCATTTAAATCTCAACACAATGTTCTTTTAGACCCTATAATTAAATTTTTCCTTTTTCTGTCCTCGAGCTTACTAAGTCTGATTTATATAGTGATTTTAATAAAGTAGTTCAGCGTTTTATTGTAAAAGATTTCTGTCTCCACAGCTTATGAATTTTCTCATATGGAGAAATATACAAGAATCTATTTTGAACAACCTCAGGCCTGTTCTTAAGAGCTGTCAGTACTTTTGGTTGTGTGAGTCTGTTTACTGTGTCAAATCTGTTGGCCATTGTAATTCCTACACTGAATATCTTCCTTGGAGTAATTAAAAATATAGTATTATGGAAAGAAAAGGTTTGTTGTGTTTTTTTTTTTAATTTCTAACAAATCTTTAAAGAAGAGGTTTTGCTTCCCCACCTGTTTCCAGTGTGGCAGAAGGTTCACCCTTGCACCAGAAAATGTTGATTTCTGATGTCTTGATCCACCTAATGAACTATCCTTCAGAAAGAAAAAACCCCACACAAAACCAAAACCAACCAAACAAAAAACCCACAACAAACAAAAAGCCTCGGTTCATTCGCTTGCAGTAGAGACTAAAGAGCAGCAGATAGATTGCTATCACATTTCCATCTGCAATCAACTTGTTCCAGCTAAGAACTGGAAGGACCAAAGATTTCTACTATAGACCAGGAAAAATTTTCAGGAATATGGACACACTGCTACATACAAGAACTCAGAATAAAAGGATCATCTTTTCTAGGTGAAGCTTTACAGGCAAACAGTATGAAAAAGCATGAAAAACAAAGACTTGATTGTCTCTCACTCCGTGAGAAAGGAATAGATGAACACAAGAATCATCTTTAAAGGAGATGGCTTGGTCAGAGCATACATGTTTGCATGCCCTGGGACCAAGACTGGGCAAGGAGACTGGATAAGGTGAAGGGATGGAAACCAGAAGCAGTGTGAATGGGCATGGCCAGCCCAACAGCCCAGGGAGGAAGGTAACCCAGAGAAGGGAAAGAAGAGACTGAAGGCAGGGAAGAACTACAGAAGCCCAAAGGAGTGGGCAGGTGGATATAGACTCAGAAAGAGCACATGGATGTGGCAAATTGGCATGAACAGCTAAGTGAAGACTGTGTGTGTGCAGAAGGCAGGATTTATTATAGGTGGAAGAAATCCATAAAAATCAGCAATTACAGAAACAGAAGCAGAGAAAAATGCCACACAGAAGCGCTTCCCCACTAGCATCTGGCTTTGTTCTGTTTCTCACTAGTTTTCTGCTCTCCACAAACTACTATGAAATGGGCTAGCAGTATGTCTTGCTTCCTTCTAGTTTTACATCCTTTCAAGGGAAGCATTTAATGCCTTATATGCTACAAAAAAAGGTATCATTCTGCAAGAATCAAAATGTTAAAGGTCTTGTGCTCACCGAACACACAAAAGAATGGACACTCCTGTGCATTTTGTGCCTTACTGACCCATTTATAAAATTAAACTAAAGCCTCTTCCTCTTGTCACACAAGTTTCTTAGTATCCAAGTACCATACCATTACCCTCTAGATAACATTAAGTATCACAAAAAAAAGCCTACAGAAAAAAAAATAGTAATCCCATCTTCAGGGAAAGATGCAAATAGCACATGTAAATATCCCACTAAATAATGAGGATGAAACAGAAGACTGAGTATCTGCTGTTTCCCTGAGCATTCTGCATTTTGTTTATATTCTGGAATCCTCTGCCTCAGTTACTTTAGATATGATCATGGAACTAAAATTGCATATGTTGAAACCAAGGAAAAGGACTGTTCATTACTAGTAATCCCTGTTTTCCAATGTTTAATTTGAAAAACAGTTTTTAGTCTGTCCATGTGTGTCGGTATCTACAATGCATCTACAGTTATACTACTTTATGATGAGACTGAATTATTTGCATGAAAAATACAAGAAAAATTTGTTGGAGACTTTTTCGTAATAAATTACTTCCATTCTGGACTTTGGCTTCCGGTCATAAAATATTAAGAATAGATGCTTCTTCTAGAATTGCCACCACTGCATAGCTATAGCTTATGATTCTGGAGTTTTAATGTCAAAATAGAAGAAAGCATTCATCCTTATGGACATGAACCTAATAATATCAATATGCAAAAAATGTAAATACACATATGCATAATTTAATATACACATACATATTTTCATAAACAGAAAAATAAATGTGCAGTAACTCCTCTTTCTGTCTCTCCTTCTCGCCACAAACACGCTCGAGCCACAATTTTATATGAAGATATCTCAATGGGGAAAAGAGTACATTTGGTTAACAGCCACAATGACAATCCATAAGTATCTGAAGGTTTTTTGCAGAGGACTGAAAATGTGTTTTGTTTCCTATGTAAAAATATCACTGAACTTTTCATTAAGAGTATTTGTTGGGTACATAGCGAATAATGAAACATCATAATATGCTGAAAGAATCATTTTTAATAATACTTTGAATCATCTATAGAACATTACTTGATAACGCAGTCTGTTATGACATGTTAGATCCAAGCCCATGGTCTCCTGGTTCTAATAGCATTGCAGAATTTAGGATGCATATTTAAAAATCCAGCAGCACAAAGACTATTTTGCAAGAAATGAAGTTTCTTATCTGTACTGGTGGCCTTTTCAAACTCATTATATATTCACTAACCTTCCACTCTACTTTGCTGCTATTCATATATGAAGAATAAGACTAATTCACAATGAAGAAAATTATGGCAGCACAGAATTCACTTATTTTTAGACAATACAGAACACATGTATTCAGGTTTTTTAGAGACTGCTCCATATGTTTTTTCACAGCAGCAGTCATTGCATAAGATTATTATTTCATTTATTCAGACACATGAATAAGAAGCTGCAGGCTAGTTTTTTTCAAGCCATTAAAAATGTATTGATTTGTAACCTGGTAGCTCATTTTAAACATTTAATTTGTCAAAGTATCATTTCAATCCAAACAAGTGCAAATCAAATCATGGACACAATCAAAAAATACGGCATTTCTTCATGAGTCTTTTGAAACTCAACAGGCCTTACTCTGCAAATTTTTTATGCCTTGACTTGCGTTGAAGTGTTAGCTGAGAAAGAGCATTTCTACCTTGCTGGAGCTTTCCTTGTCCATGCAAACAAGCAAGAGTTATGCTCCACTGAAAAACTTTGGTAGAAACCAACCACAGCGAGATGCCCTTCTTCCCCAGGTATAAACAGGAACAAATTATGTACAGAATGGACAATAAGAATTTACAATAGAGCAACTGGTTAGATGAATAAATTTTGTGCTTTAAACGTGCAATAGCATTTACAATGGAACTGGGGTAGCAAGCTCACTTTCATTTCAATCTGAAGTTTGACAATTAGCTGCCAATCAATGCATGGAGATTTCTGGAAGTATGGTTCTGTTGCCCATTGTAGTATATCATCTAATTTTATATAAGCAAATTGGGTTTGGTTGTTCCAGCCTTCCAGACAAGATTTTTCTGAGTCAGTTCTGTGGAAGTCTACAAGCTAATTCTTACGCTCACGAAAACTCAAGGTCACATCATCTTCAGGGGCAAAATGGGCAAGCCCCTATGCCCATTAGTGTTCTAGATGAAATGTGAACGAACAGGAGGAAGTAGCAAGAAGAAACTGGACCAAGGTAGGATGGAAGGAGAAAATACTGAGCAAAGAATTACAAACAAAAAAAAAAAAAAAAAAAAAGGAGACCATTAAGTTAAGACCTAAAGGGGATTAAAAAGATCCCTCAATGGAAATTCGGTGTGAAGAAGAGCAGAAAGATGTAGAAAAACAAAAGCAGAATAGGGAAGGTGACTTTTTTACTTTTTTTAAGAGGAAGTTGCCTTATCCAGCTTTTTGAAATTAAAATTTATTAAGAATCTAGTTAATTCTTGCAACAAAAACATAAGAAGACTGATGACTTTTGTCAGAGAAAGGATGACACATTTCCCACCACCACCACCTGGAACTGACTTTACACAGTTGTGTGGTCACTCTTATTATTGCCTACTGGAAGAACTGACAAGATAGCAAAGCTTGTAATCCCAAATTCATCAGTATGACTAAAATCTAGACATGCTTAACATCTGTTTTTCCAGTGTTTCAGTATGGAAGCTTTCCAGACTGATAAGGGATCTATTGGTTGATAAAGAATTTTTGTTTTCCTTGAATGGCAATTCCAAGTATATTTTTTGATAATACAGCTCAGAAGATGTGCTCTCCTAGAGAAGCAGCTCTGAGAAGAAACAGGAAGAGCATCTTTCTGGGAATCTGTTTGTGAACATTTTAGTCAGGGAACTCTTCCACCGGAGAGGAAAAAAAAATGTTGTTCATGAAATTATTTTGATCTTATAAAACTACCCTAAAATAGAGAGTTGAAAATTAAATAAGGAAAATTTAAAATTAAAATATTATTCTTGAAAGTTTTATATTGAGAAAATGTTTCAATTCTGGTTTTAATTTTATATATTATGTACATCCATTTATACATTTTGTATATGAATTCAGGTCAAAAAAATGACAAACTGTTTTGCTATTCTTTCTGCATGCAAAACTAATTTAAGTAAGTTGTACTTATGGATCACAATGATTTTTATTTGTACATGAAGTTCTCTGCTGGAGAACAAGAGACAATGATCATAAATTTGATACCTATAAGTTCTAACTGAATGTGAGAAAAAAACAATTCCAGAAAAGGACAATTAAGTACTGGTAGAGGTGGCACAGACAGGCTGCAGAAACTCTATCTTCAGATGTTTTCAAGACTTACCAGGAGAAAGTGATGATTAACTTGATCTAAACTGAAGTGATGACCTTGCTTTGAGCAGGAGGCCAGTCTGGGAGACTTCTCAAGGTCCCCCCCAACTTGAATGATTATGTAACCCTAAAGTATCAGAGTCAATAAAATCATTTCTCTTGCTTCCTTTGTCAGAGATACCTGCTGATACCAGCTCCACTCCCAGTGTGCAAAATGAGGAACAAGTATTGTGACCAAGTAATATATCCTCATCCTCACTGTTTTATTGTTTAACCCCAACCTAAAAACATCATCACAACTCACAGTAATTATAAAGTTTGATACTAAGATTTTGAATCAGAACAATCAAAGTGTTATGTGAAGAATTACTGCATTCCAGATCTTTGTTATGCCGAAAGGGAAAAATAGTTAATCTAATTATAAATGAGTGCTTATGATACTTAAATATATATATAAAGTGCTTAAATAGAATATTTTATCACAGATAATTAATTGCAAAAATAGTTATTTATTTTACCTCATATCAAAATACCTTGATGAAAATATGACAAGAAAGAGAAAGAGGAAAGCCGTATGGCCGATAAGAAATGTCTTCTCTTATTATACCTATTTCTGACAAATCATAAAAATAATGCTGTGAACATGAAAAATTTCACACATACCAAACCAGAAAGAATTATCTGAAAATGCTTCACACAGTAATGTCAAAATCCTTTCAGAACAGAAGTTCAGAATTGCAGTCAATATAAGTTTTAAGCTGTCTGTCGCATTTTCTTAATCCTGCAATGACATGTAATGTGCAGTTTCAAGGCAGGCAATGCAGGGCAGCTATGCAAACAGAACAGTGGCAGATTTTTGCTTAAATTAGGAAAAACTGAGCAGTTGAATCTAATCTGTTTATTTTTCACATCATGCTAATATAGTAGTACAAATATAATAATCATATTACTACTATTACTAATAAGATAAACTTATATTTGTTATTAATGAAGCACAAAAGCACAGTGGTCTCTTATGACCAACCATCATTGCAGGATGTATTTTCATCATTGCAGTTTCCATGATCTGAATGGTTTTAATAAAATTAGGTACACAATAATAAAAGGCCCTAAGAGAAAAGAGCAAAACTCTTAAATGTAAAACAGATGCTGTTTTAGCAAACAATAACTGTTTCTCTAAAGGCTTTCATGGCCTACCATAAAATTTGTGGAGGCAGGAATAAAATATGATAGTGACATGATAATTATTCAAGCCAGACAGAATCGCCTAACCTGAGAATCTAATCAGTGAAGCCAAAAAAATGAGGTACACAGGGGTGTGAAATATGTAGGCTAAGATGGATTTCAAAGATCAAGGCTGATAATTTACTTCTTAGATAGCTAATTACAATTAACTGCTGGACACTGATCTGCCTGGAAGTAAGCCTACAAAAAAAAAGTGTTGTGTTTTTAAAACTGCATAATTATTTGCAAGTAATCATGGGAACTGGCATTAACCAAAGTGTCCTTTTCAGTGCAGCTTTCAATTATACATATAGACTTCATCTCTTCCCCCCTCCAAGCCCTTTTTTTGTTCCTCCAGCTTTGACATAAAATATTAATTTAGGTATAAAGAATAAATTCAACTTTTACTGTGGAACAGAAAATAACAGAGTAGGCAATAAGAATTGATCATTTTCACAGCTGCCCGTTACCCACACTGAAATTGGGATAATTACATGCAGTCCAGAAAACAACTGCACTATATAGTGACTTTTGATACAGGTCTATTATACAGTATTCCCAATTCTACTGAAGACCATAATTCACTCCCTTTTATATACTGAAGTTTCAAGAGACCATGAACATGCCCTGCAGTAAATAGATGTTTAAAAACAGTCATAAATTTAAAAAATAAACCTACACCTTTTCAAGTGTCACTTCCAGAAGACTACAGAATTACAAAATTTACCTATTTTGTATGGAAAGGTAATTTTTTTAAAATTCTCATAAATCAGTAGCTAAAATATCATCTTGAGACAAAATTCCAAGTCTCACACATCTGTGTGTGAACTGCTCCATATTTCCTCAATTTTTTAATCTGCACTTTGACCTAGACAGTTCAAGTAGATATCATTTTAAAAAAAACATGAAAATTAACTGACCTCTTCTTCCATAATGATACACATCTAAATCAACCACCAACAGAAATCAGTCTTACAGAAACCAAATATTTGCTAATCAGCAGCAACTGTAAGAATGGTGAGCTAAAGGGAGTTCATTAGGCAAATGCCTTTTCCTAGGTTACCTCAGATAAGCATCTTTAATTAAAAAGCTAAAAAATGTACCTGTGTATCTTGACAGTTCTACCAGAATAAATGGGTGGCATTTTAGTAATTACATTTCGAAGGCATCAAACAATGCTTTGAATGGGATAGGCTCAGTCCCTGGGGAAGGGCCATCTAATGGACTCACCTCAAGTAACACTCAGATGCTAGTTCAAAAAGTAGTATCAGCGTAACCTGGGGGTGAACTGATTGCTTGTCCTGATAATAAGTGTTATTCACTGCAAGCAGTAGAGAAAATACTGCATTTCCACAAGGAGGCATAAACACAAATCACATAAGTGAGAGAAGAGAGCAGATGAGAGCATCATCTGGATTCCTGCTCTGGATGTGATGACTCTGGCAGCTGACCATCTTCTAGTGCTGACTGAGAAATGGAAAAAT
>JANHFX010005653.1:157052-193018 GCA_027560015.1 Chloroceryle amazona
TCATCTGGATTCCTGCTCTGGATGTGATGACTCTGGCAGCTGACCATCTTCTAGTGCTGACTGAGAAATGGAAAAATCAGCGTTGTTAATGTACAGAATCTTCTGGCACATATGATGATCCTGAAAATTCTTGAATCTATTAAGGTGTCAAGTTTCAAGGCTCATAAGGTTAGACACAGACACTAACAAATATATACTAGCCACCTGGATCTGCACATCTAAATGCAATAAACAAAACAGAATAAAACACTGAATGTAAAGAACATACATAGTAAGATGCATAACACCAACAACACAGTAATAACAAGCACAAATAAATAGAAAAAGAAAGAAATAAAAGAATAAATGTCAAAACAACCAAGAAGGAAAAAAACCCATATATCATAATAGAACACACTAAGATCCTCTAGAATTAACTCATCTTCTTTATTAGCAAGGTCTACCTACCTAGAAGTCACATCCTACCTATCAACATGCATTAACTACAATAGAAATGTGCTTTATTCTTCACTGAAGGAGAGAAATTTCTCTTGGAAAAATAAATAAGACATTAATGAAAATTGAAGAGAATCTTTCTTCACAAAACTTCCACAGACCAGCCAGCATTTTTCCAATGGACATTTCTGTAGACTATCAAGCTATGCCAGCAGATATGTCCTGCATAGGATCATTCCCTTGCCACAGGTCCCACTGTTTTATCGGCAAGGCATCTGCCAGATTCTCCTCCAAATATGAGAAGTATAGCTGAGCACCACGCAAAGCATTTGTCATTTCTGTACAAGATTATAATCGATTATCTTTTAGAACTGCTAATATGAAGTTTACCTTGTTCATATGAGCTAATAAGGCACTGGGTATACACAGCCAAGGAAGGTGAAAGCACCAAAGCAGAGTACATGGTATATTTACATTAACTGTAGAGATTCTTGTGAATTTTCTATGGACTGTACAATATTTGATTGGTGATCCTATCACAAGGTGATAAGACAATTAGCAATACTGACATATGAAACTCCACCCAAAACCAAACAACAAAACTCACTTCAAATATCTTCTGAACAAAATCTTGTAATTCATTGTTCTGAGGGATGGGGGGAGAGTGATGTGCCAGTAAATTTCACCCATCAGAGAAGCACCAACTCCCCAACAAAATCAGAAAACGACAAGGCAACCAAACTGTGGATAAGCTCTTACCAAAAAACCTTAGAAGGGATAGATTACACTTATCAAGGAAAAGATATTTGTATAAAATAAATACAGTGAACTCCTAACATAAAGAAACACAAACACACTCTGACATAGTCAAGCTCCTTCCATATGCTCTCCATAAAGGTATTGAAACTGAGTGATATGCATGTACCATTATTAGTTTCCCAAAAACCCAACTGAATTACAGTTGTTCATTAATGCTGTACAAAAACTACACATCCAAATCGTATTTGAAATGTCTGTGAACAAGGATCAATATAAACCATAGACACCTAAGTGTGAAAACATCTGAGACAGCATTCAACATCATTTCAGAGTACAACTGTTGCCTACAGGTCAAACACTGTCACTGTCACAATCTAAAAAAAAAAAAAGCTTTCTGAATGGCTACTCACACTTTGGGTGAAAACTACAGAAGTTCTGCAGAATATACACTGGAGGTCAAGGTAACCACAAGAGAAAAAGAACTAGTGTCAATTTTTCATCAGGGTATCTAGAGAAGCTTACATATTTTTGGCAAAATCTGTACCTTCATTCTTCTAGCTCTAAGTTGCCATTGCTTTTCTTTACCAATATAGCAAACGTACACGTAACATATCCTTTCCATTACCCCTTTTTTCAATTGTTCACATGTAAATTAATAAATATTCAGCCTTAAATAAGTACTCAGTCTTCAGAATGTAATTTTTGGGCCTCTTCTTTTCTTACATATATTTCTATTACCTCTGGACAAAGAACATCACCCTTACTTTACCTTGCTCAACCTTATTTCTTTAATTTCAATCTCTTTCCCTCTCAGAGATAAATTGATGGTCGAAGTCACATCAAATTCTAGATGATCAAGTAAATTTCACGCAATCAGAGAAGAGGTAACTATACATGTATTAAGTATCTTAATGCAGTTACTATGGAGATCCCTTTTAAATCTAAGTAACAGTGATACTTTGTCCTTCCTCTTCTGTTATTACCACTGCAAGTCCCTAATTCTATTTCTTTCTTTCCATCCAGTACAGTGTACTATATTTTCTGAGTATCTATTTCTATATGCGGCTTACCACAGATCATGTCCCTGAAAAATAAACGAGCAGATCATAGAATCATAAGAATGGGAGGGATTGGAAGGGACCTCAAAAGATCGTCGAGTCCAATGTCCCTGACAGAGCCGGATCACACAGCGCATGCCACACAGAACATCCCTCATCCTATCACAGGGCAGCACTGAAAAGAGACTGGCCCCTTCTACTTGACACCCACCCTTTTAATAATATCCGCTCTCAAGTATTCTCCAGGCTAAAAAGCCCTAGGTCTCTGCCCTTCTTCATAACAGAGATATTCCAGTCCCTTAATCATCCCTGTAGCTCTCTGTTGGACTCTCTCTAGTATTTCTCTGTCCCTCTTGAACTGGGAAGACCAGAACTGAACACAATACTCCAGATGTGGTCTCACTAGTGCAGAGTAGAGGGGAAGGAGAACCTCCTTCAGCCTGCTGGCCACACTCTTCTTTATACACTCTAGGGTATTAGTGGTAGTGGCCTTCCTGTCCACAAAGGCAGGGTTTGTGACATCTAAAATTGTGACCAAAACCCAGGGTTCATCTGCTCCTCGTGTTTATTCCCATGAGAAGTAAAAACTATACTTCAAACACTTTATTTTAAAAGCTTACATATGTACATTAATACAAATTTCCTGAAAAGTATTTCTAAATCCTCATTTTGAAATAACTTCCATAAGGCACATTGCACCATAGTATAAAATCAACTGACACAGCTCTGGTCATTTTAAATCCGTGAGTTTCAAGTTGTTAAATGAATTGTCCAATCACCATGTTCTAACTTTCTGCTAGAGAAGTTGTGACAGCATTTATATTGTACTACTAAGTTAAAAAAATGATGAGACAACAGAATATATGTCTAAGCCTAGACAAGGATGAACAGGGACAGCTATTCTGTGTGCCAATTCACCTCCCAAAGGCACCATGTTAAGTCTGGCAACACAGCAACATTGAGTGCTATAGAAATGCCTTTACTCATATGTCAATCATCAACTTTATAGAGAATCCTTAGAGAAGGCTTTAATATGTCCTTCTAGCCATGATGTTCTTAAGCAGCAATGATCCACAGCTGTCATACAGTTCTAGTGTTAACTGCTTTCCTTGTACCATGCAGTTTATGGTAATCTATAACTCGTAACCTGTCTCTTTTTCCTTTACTAACCGATAGACTAATTCACAAACCCAGTTTATTAGTCAGTAAAAACAGATTTCTCAATGATTTATTGAACACTGCACATTTTAAAAAAATCTCATATTGATACTGCACAGAAATGGATGTGCTGTTTCTGAAAAATAACAACTTGCTTTATCATCCATATTTAATTTTAGCATTGTATCTGTATCACTCAGCTGACTGATAGTTGCACTTTGGTGGTGGTGTTCTCAGGAAGCTGATGTTGAAGAGATGCTGTAAACCTGATATAATATATTGCAACACAGAAAAGGGCAATTATGTTTAATACAACAGAGCCTTATTTAGTCTGTAGAAACAAGCAGATCATTCAAACAAGCCCTTCAGGGTTCATAATCTTATCATATTTCTGGGTTTATATGCTAATTCCTAGAGATTCCTTTACACAAGCCTAGTACTGTATTTCTGTATTTTTAATAATACACTTAATTTAAGACTCGCAAAATTTAGTTTCACTGTAAAAATGAATAATTTTCCAGAGCTTCTGATTCATTTCCTTCAATTCAGCATTGCAATTTCTGAGCTGAAAGCTATTTGACAACAGAGGGCATAATGTTTCAGCAAAACAGAAAAAAAGCAAGAGAGACACAGGAAAAGTGAGAGAGCACGCATGCATGCATATAAGAAAAAAGGAAGAAACACAAACATGGGGGTTTTTTGGAGCTCTTACTACAATATCTAATCAGCAGAAAACAGAAGCTCTTCAAACAGATTAGACAGAGTGTGTTATAGGAAGATAATTTGGAGAAAGTACTATATGTTAAAGTTAAGGGTTTAGCAACCAACAAAAAGGCACAGAGATCATGTTCTCATGTACTAGCAAATTTAGTGTGCTATATCTGAAGCAATGTAACCTTATATCCCCATGCCCATACTATGTAGAAAAGGAAGAAAAAGTCGAAGCAAAGCTATAAAGACAGTTTTATCACAGTGATAAAGAGATGCCCAAAGAGCTCTAAGTTCATGTCAGTGAAAGAAACAGGGGAAATAGGTCCAAGCCCCCAAGTTTCCTCACAGTTCTATAGTGTGACAGTAAGATGTCTGGCCATGGAGAAGGGGTGTGCATATAAAAGCAAGTACTTTATGTCTAGATACACTGCTGATCACATAAATAGGTAGCATCTCAGCTTAAGCACCTCTTTACAAGGTCAGCCACAACTTACTTAGAGCACTCCAGTGGATGGAACTGAAGGAGGACATATTTTATCCCTACTGTTATCCTTCTGAAAGCACTGCTATGAAGAAGATCAGGGACTATCGAAACTAGAAGAAAACAAAGTGACACAGGGGACTGGAGGATCTTTTCTGGAAGAGTATGGTCAAGGTAGCTCTAGAAGGTAAACTAAGATTTAGATAAAGCTGTCAATAAGAAACTAGCAAAGGGAGAAACATGGAAATAAAAAAAGGGAAAAAAAAAAAAGGAAAATCAGGAACAATATAGTGCTACAAGTCACAGTAGCATGTAGAAGATTAGAATAACTACACTAGAGTTTTCCTCTTCCCATCTCATTATTCAGGCTTGTAAAATCTACAGGTTTTTTCCCAGGAGGATGAATAGCGAAGGTAGGGAGTGTTTATATTGTTAAAAAAGGCAGCAAGAAACTCAGTTTGATGTTTGTAGGATTTCTTCACAGTCTTATACAGGTATTTTCAAGATTAGGAAACCCCAAAACACCAAGTAAAGCAGTATTTTTTTTAAAGTCATAGTTATCTAAAACCAGATATAATCTCAGTTTCTTTTAACATACATCAAAAATAATTAGGTACTGATAAATACATATTTATCAAATGAGCACACACACTAGGACCTTCTAAGAAGTATGCATTGCTGAACAAATCATTATTCACAACAGTCTCAGAGTCTGAAAGGATAACAGTATGTAGCAGCAGTACATAGTCCTGTAATTCTTCAAGGTCTTTGCAATACTGGGATGGTAATCAACTCATTCTTTTCATGACAGTAACAATGCTACCAATTTGACCACAGGTGAGAACTTCAAATCCTCTCTTAAGTTACGTGCCACTCTACCCATTTTTAAAAGGAAAGCTACTCATGAGGGTTTAAGCAAGTTCCTTATGTTCACTAGCATATCCTTGGAAAATTTCAGTATCAGACATTATATTTCTTCTATACCATTCCTTTTTTTTTTTTTTTTTCCCATTTAGTTTAGGTCTACATAAGCATTCCTCAAGCTGTAAACCAAAATTTAACAGGAAAAAGTATCCTCAAATTAATTAAACATAAAGTTAGTTAAGCAAAGTTAATTTTGGGATAGCACAGTGAAAATGCAACAAAAGAGATACACATTAATGAAAAAAGAACTTCCAACAATCACATAAAAAATTCCTAACAAGAAACGCTTCCCTCTAATTCAGGATAGACCTTAACATTGTGATCCCTACTAGTAGTACAGCCACAAAGAGACTGAAGGAAAAGAAGTGTCACTATTGATCAGCCTTGAAGGACAGCCCACACACGAATGGGAAAGTACAGCTGTCACCAGAAAGCTGTGAAATCCAATGTATATGAACCATGATGGGACAGGAGAGCATCACACCACTTTCCACATGCTTAAAATGATTGGTTCTACTTCAAAGGCAATTAATGTAAGTAGCATTCTAGTTGTGATTTAATACAGAGTCTATGGAGTAGATTATTAATATGACAATTACTACTTCCAGAGGAAACAGTCTTTAAAATATATGTGAAAATAGAACAAACAGAGAGAGAGCTTGCAATGTTCTTGTGCATAAACAATGGCGCCACATAAGTTACGTATAACCTACTTTTTTTTGAACAGCCGTTTTTTAAAGGAAGTCAGGTTTCAAAATCTTTCATTCATTCTTTTTAAATGTGTATGGATCTAGCCCACAAGGATTTTTGGGATGTGGGCTGGTTTTCCAGAGTGCATCTAGAATGTCTGAACTGACAGGTCATAGCCCCAGACATTGAGGCTGCAAACAGTGAAATTGCGGAGAAAATACAAAAACGACATATCAACTGAGATTCCTTATTATAAGCGTAACTGTGTATTGCAAACATTTCTGTCTTTTTGAGGAGCATATGGCTTCATATATAAAAAGCTACTGATTCTATTCTCCTTAAGAAATGTTTGAGTATGTAATTATGAAGTTTAGATGTAATTCCCATTTAAAAATCTCCCTAAATGAATATTTGCCCAATGAACCATAACTCTCCAAAAGGAATTACTGTTATCTGCAGCATAAACTATTAACAGTTAAATAGCTAGTGGTTTATTAACTAATGGTTTAATGCAGTTTAAAGTTTTTAAAACTATTATCCCCAAAGTAAAATTAGATCTTTAAACAAACTCTGTTGGTGTTAAGCGTTCCATTTAAACTTAAGATTCAAACACTGACACACATTTCTAAGAGCAAATCCTATCAAAAATGATTGAAGTTGCACAGTCTAAATGACACCCTCTTCTTTCTCATCTTTCTTCCTAAAACAAATGTTCTCATTCAGCATCACAACTTAGAGGGATGAGTGAAATAGGTTTACGGTGTAAGAGCAGCCTGGGCACTATTTCTGTTAGAAATGAAAAGGTATTGAGAGATATATTATGTGAAAGATCAAAGTGTGCTGCTGTACAGTACGCAGAGACCTCCAGGCTATTGTGTGTTTTACACAGTACTGCTACACGTTGCAATAAATGTTTGGGAGGTATCCTTAGAATCTCCATCTCCTGGATCATAGAAATGTCTGGGTTGGAAAGGACCTCTAGAAGTCATTTAGTCCAACACACCTGCTGAGAGCAGGGACATCTTCAACTAGAGCAGGTTGCTCTATCAAGCCTCACCTTGAATGTCTCCAGGGATGGGGCCTCAACTACCTCCATGGGCAACCTGTTCCACCACCATCATGGTAAAGAACTTCTTCCTTACATCCAATCTAAATCCATTCTTCTAATTTAAACCCATTGCTTCATCCTTTCACTACAGGTCTTTGTAAACAGGCCCTCTCCAGTGTTTTTATAAGCTCCTTTCAGCTACTGGAAGGTTGCTGTTAGGTCTCCCTGGAGCCTTCTCTTCTCAAGGCTGTACAATCCCACCTCCCTCAGCCTGTCCTCACAGGAGAGGTGCTCCAGCCCCCTGATCATCCTTGTGGCCCTCCTCTGGACCCGCTCCATCAGGTCCATGTCCTTCCTGTGCTGAGGGCTACAGAGCTGGATGCAGTATTCCAGGTGAGGTCTCACCAGAGCAGAGCGGCAGAATCACCTCTCTTGGAATGCTATCCACGTGACTGTATGAAAATCTCACCTTTCAATAAAAATACTCTTCTAAACCTCCAGATTTTGGAGGGACTGAAGGTGACGGAAATCAGACAGTAATGAGAAAAAGTCCCAATACATGATTCATGGGAAAAACACCCCAGAATCCTAATACCTTTAAAGGCTAAACTAAAGCTTTTTAATTAGCAAGACTGAAAAGTTCAGGAATATGTGCCTTCATCTTAAGTCACTGCTGTTATACTTACTAAGCATAGCCAATAGAGTCATGAGTACAAAATACGTCAATCAACATTGCTGTAAGAGCCCTTGTGCCGAGACTTCTCTCGCAGCAGAACAGCATCTTTCCCTCTTTAGCTTGCAGCACAAAACTAAAGGTATAGCAGCAGAAGCACACTGCAGACATGCTGCTAATATATTTGATATATTCCAGAGCACTCCTAATCACTCTTAATTTCCATCTGTTCTAAAGTTTATTGTCACCTACACAAAAATCCTAATCCAAGGAATCATGTTTTCCAAATATACTTACTTTTTATTTTTGTATTTACAAAATTATTTATTGCAAGAACAAAAATCTACAGCATTGATATTCATGTACTTCAGATATCAATATAATCACAGCAAATTAACATCGTAAAACGTATTTTTATGTGCTACCTTTAGTACTGGCTTCACAAAATATTTTTGTTTATGTGGGAAAGTGAGCTTCAGAACTTCCTATTCTCTGCATTTTCAGAGATAAATGTCAATATACTAGGAACTTAAAGATATGATTGCAAACCTAAGATATGACACATCTTTTCACATTTCTAAATCAGCTTACTTGAATGAGTTTCATTCATACAGGAAAAGCTGTCAAAATATGATGCTTATGATGGCTGTATGTCTTGAAAATAAGATCTATAGTTCCAAACTTTGAAAGAAGGAAACAAAAAAAAGTCCTCATCGAAGAACAAACTCATACTTGGAGAGGATCCAAAACTGACAAATAGTGTTTCTTAGCTATCATGAACACCATACTGGAGAGTTACCTTAACTTGTATGTATGGAATCACTTGTATCATATTAGTTATACTTGAATCAACTTTAATGTGCTATAAATGCAAAATAGCAGAGTTGACAAGAAACTCTATCTTCTCATGTCCTAATTGAAGTGCAAGTCACTACAAGAACAGTGATATAGCTAGCCATCTGCAGTTCTCTGTGGGCTGGAATTCACTTACCAGGAATTACCAAGATACATATCCAAAACTAACCTGGTAGTCTTTAAAAGAGGATTGTACAAAAAGCTTGAGAACTACAAATAAAAGGTAAGTACCGATTAAAGCTTGTTCTCACAGAAAAAAAAAAAGAACACCAAGCTGCCTGTAACAATGCAGATGTCTAGTCATTTTGTTTGATTGTATTTAGAGATAGCAGTTAACTCCAATAGCAGTTACCAACGTCAGCAAAGCTGCATTATGATGACGCAATATAATTCTTCTTACTGAGAGATTTCAATCAAAATATTAAATGCAGTTAGTAACTGGAAAGTAAAAAAATCAAAATGAATTATCAGCCTCTCTATTCAAAAACATAGATTAGAGCCATAACAAAAACTGTAGGAGAAAAGAAATGTTGACATTAAAAGTTGATACGTGGATCATAGAAGCATTTCATTATAGTGGCTTCTTGAAGTTGCCTCAGTAATTCTGTAAAACTGCTGCCCTATGTATACACAGTATGATTTATTGCATAAAAAAAACCAGTTTTTTTAAATGGAAACTTGATGTTACTCTGAAAGAGCCTGATTTAAAATCAGAGCCACATTAATATTCAATGCAATATTTAAAAATAGTAAATTACAGTAGAGGAACATAGTATACAAGACAAGAAAACAAGCATATGTTAACCCTATTGACTGAAGCTAGCTTATGAAATTCCAACAAGCAAGTTAAACTAGTAAGTATTTTGCCTTTGAAACCTAATATGCAAACATGGTTAAAGTCTCCTGAAGTAGCCCATGAATTTGTCTCCACTTAAAACAGGTGCTCAGTTCTTGGGTTTGGTGGATAAAGATGCAGTTACTAAATACACCTGTATTTCAGAATAAATATATACAATAATATTAAAAAAATGGAAAATGCAACACAGATTTACAGTGTAAAACATCCAAGTAATAGACAAAACATCAGCCAATAATTTATTGAAACCATTAAATGGCTTAAGTAGTTACATTCCTGGATGAGAAAAATATGATTATATAACTTCTGGAGCACTTGGAAAACACACCATTTGAAAGCATGTCTAGAAAAGTATGTGTTTACCAATCGAAGAAAAAGCTGAGAAGCTGCAGCAGATAAATTATATAGTAGCGAGTAATCAATCACAAAGAGAAAATGATAAACGACAACTAAACTGAAGCCCCAGGGAAGTACAAACACAGACCCATTTTGTGAAATCAGGTTGCATAACTAGCATACCTCAAAGCAGTACAGATTCTAAATCCATGTCAGAGATCTCATATTAAAAAAAGCATAACAATGTCTGTAATATAAACTGGATTACAAAAAAAAAAAAGAAGTTTTTGAGGCACAGAATTTTGTAAGCATATGAGTGCCATAGAATACACTATTCTGAATAGTCTAAACACAGAGACAAAATAAAAAACCTTGACAAATATGCAGACGTTACTATATAATTTACCAGAATTTCATGCTTCCACTGTGGGAGAATGGAGGAAAAAAAACCCAAATCCAACTAATTTAGAGGAAGACCTCATTAAAGAATTCAGGTAATGCGAACACTAAAACAAACTGTTTTATCCAAGCCTTTATATATGCGTATTTTGTATATGCACATGAATTTTAATGTGCAATGCCAAAAACTTTGGGGACAGGGGAAGAGGGCACTTCCATGCTGCTTCTAGATTACTGTATTGCAGTGAAAGATTGAAATCATAACGTAAGGGATTGTTACTGTGTTTAGTAGAGAACATTCAGAAACCACAGGCTCATTTATTTTCAAAGACTCATAAATTCAACATTTACAAAACTGACCCTTCCAAAAGCAAGGAACCCTTCATTTAGCTACTTCATCTCTGGTACATTACACACCTCTAGGTATAATGTGGTGAACAGTAAAATGTAAAACACAGTAGCTTTCAAGATAGAGTAAACAACAGTAATATTGTATGCTCATAAGATTATGGTAAGTCTAGCATGAATGTAATTCTTCTATATATAACCTGCTCACAGCGGAGCACAGTTTAGCCATCCTTCTCCAGTATTAGCATTTCATTTGTGCCGTCTCTTAATTTATGTCACATCACGTGAACTTGCCTTTATTAAACAAGAATAATGAAAAAAAAAAAATGTTATTAACTAGAAGCCACTGAAGATGTCAATTATTTGACAAACCAAAGTATGTGGCAGATGAAATTTGATTGCCGATGACTATGTAAGGACAATGGGCACCCTCTTCAGAATACAAATTGGAAGATTTTTTCCCTCCTTCACAAAGGATGATTGCAATCTTTTGGCCTTTGCATTTAAAACAAAGATGAGAACAATTAAACCCATAAAGTATAGTATATATTATGATTTTTATTTTATCCTTTCCTCAGTAAGAACAGCATTCATTTTATCTTCTTCCTATACCTGGAATCCAGTATTTTTGCCTCTCAGCACTTGATATTCTAAATTTTATGTTTTAATTCAGGTTAAAAAGAAAAAAAATATTTTAGAATAAAAATCCACAGTGCCAGAAGAATGACTTTTTGCTTAGTGTATGAACACACATTTCACAAGGGTGTTTGAAGCAGGCCCAAAGGCAGCATACATGAACTTCCTCACCTGGCTGAATGTATAACCTGATCAAGCTGGTAATATTACTCCTCACTGACGATGAATGAGAGATAAATGTAATTTTATTTCTGTTTTATTATTCTAATTTCACATGTATATTCCAAAGACATTGTTAAATAAATTACACATTAGAAATGTTAAATAACCACTTTACAGTTTCATTTCTGTAATTATATATTCATTGTTAGATCATTTGTAGTTTATAATCATAATACCATGACTGATAAAATTAACTGATGGATACTATGAAAAGGTTCTGTCAACCTATTCTGCCAGGAGGAGAGAGAATTTGTATGTGACGGAGTACCAATAATAGTTGATTAATTTTTTCTCACTGTACACAGATAAAATCCACACTACTCTGAAACAGCTGCCTGTGACTTCTGGCCACTTGACACAGGAATATAACTGATGAGAAAATCTTTGAGTGTCTGCAGTAGTAAAATTTACTTTCTACAAATGGGTCTATAACAACCCCTGCATTTTTTGTATACATACATCGGTAGAATTATACAAATTGCTTGGAATTGCTAATATTTATGCCGCTGCCAAAAATTAATCTGATGCCCAAATGTTAAGAACTGGGGGAAAAGCATAGTTGATTTGGTTAAAGTAATCCCATGCATTAGATAACAGCTATCAAAAGTTCCACCATATCTTTCCACATTCAAATAAAAATTGCAAGAGTTGAACCCTATTACACTATGCTGCTACCCTTCACGAATTCCTTAGATATAGGAATATGTCATTATTCTGTGCATTATTCCATGACAATACCAATAATGCTCTGGGTCTGCAAAGTATCTAGAAATAGCAAGTTCAAAATTTGTCAAAGATTGGGAACATTATGCAATGTTCCTCTGCTAAGAGGAAGACAGAATGGCCTTGTGTGGGAGATGCAAGGAGAAACTATGAAGTTGAAGCAGATTAGCCCTGTAGGTAAAAGACTGGAAAGATAAAGGGTGAAGAGAGGTGTGATAGCATGTAGGGAATACAAACCACAAGAGTCACAGGGTGGGGGGGGAAGAAAAACCAGAAGTATGATTGACAGAAGCAGCAATGGAAGTTAGGAATTAAGAAGAGTTTTAAGAAGTTTTAAAAGAAACTGGTTTTTTTTCCTAATGATCTTCTGAAAAAATATGTATGTTCTATTATATGTCTAAAAAATGCCTCCTGGTAGCACAGTTTAACAAATTGTATAAATAACCATACAGATTTTCTAACAAGCATTATGTTGCCCTCAGCTTCAGTGAAATGTCACACATTTCCTTTCATGTTGTTTGATTATATGTCATGTTAAAACCCACCATTGAACTTGGGTGTCCAGAGAGATACTGGCCACTTTTTGGCTACTGAGGTTTATACATGCTCTTTTCCACCGAAGAGTTTTCATTTTTACTGCTTATCAAAGCAAATTCAAGATTTCTTTCTATGCAAAACTAGTCTGTTCCACACACCAGTTTGGCTAAATGAACAGAGATTTCATATCTGACAATAAAATTCCTTCAATTTTTCTGCATGATATACTGTAAAATGTGTATTCTATAAGTAGAAAGGTGCTGAAGAGCACATAATCTCTGTATATTACTTACTGTCCACAATCCTCTACCACAAAAATGCAAGCTCTATTAGCACCTAGCACAGAGAAACTGTTGGAACTGTTAATTGAAATGTCTTAACCCACATTCACCCACTCTGGTTCTCAAAGGATATTGTCAACTTTTAATACCCAGTAACGCAGCACACCCAGATAGCCTGCTACGTTTCCTGGGGCATGTTACTTAGGACTGGCAATAGCCCAAAGCAGTGTCTCTACAGTACCACGACTGGTATTTCACCAGCAGCCTGAGATTTTTTGCCAAGGGCAACACCAATAATATCATTTGCAACAAAACCACAGCTCATTTCCTTGTCTCAGCAAGTAGTCTTAATTACTTGATGTTTTATAAAGCTGTAGTTATTAAAGACTTGTGCAGCCATGCATTATGATTGGTCATACTGTGCAGTGAACAGCACAGCTTTGACCAGAGCAGTTCAGAACAATTAGTCAGTGATTGAGTGGTTAATGCAAACCCATAAAACTCTCTTACTCACGTCCCGACCCAAATTATACTAATAAGCCTAAGTGGTTTTCTGCAAAATTTCAGGTGTGAGCAAAAGTTAGTGTCATACTTTATTTAGCTTGGTACCTTCTAGTATTACAATTCACTTTTAATGAGAAGAAGGTGGCAATATTTTCAGTGTAAGCAGTGATGCAGATACATTGTGTGGATTATCTGGGTCTCTTACCTAAAAAGATTATAGGATTAATAAAAGTCTGCCCCTGTGAAATGAAACTGAGTTGGATAAAAGGCAGAAACACTCGCTGCACTGCACTTATTAAAAGCACTGCGAATAAGAAAAAAATACAAAAAAAAAAAGGAAGCATAAATAGTGCTTAACTGCAGAGTATGTAATCTGGTCACTTACTGTTCGCAATACGGACTGCGTGCTTAACTCTCTTCTCTTTTTTATTCAATATTCCACGTTTCTGTAAGAAAAACAAATACATGCATTTGTTATCTACATAAAATCAATTTCCTAGTTTCACCTGTGCCATAGAAGCTTATGTGGAAGCATCCAGAAGAGAAATCCACATCACTCCTTTTCCTTCTTAAAAGGAAATATTTCCAATCTTAGGTTCTAAAATAGCAGCAGAGATGGGAAATCCACAGTTTCAGGGGAAAATATTTTTTGAAACCTCATACCAAATTCTGGTCATCTGCATTGCATCTGGGCACCTGAAGCTTTCCCAAATTCAGAGAATGTGACAGGTTTTCACACCTGTGAGGTTGGCAATCACATGAAATTCTCATGCTGTATTAGATCCTGGCTGTATTACCCCATTAGATTCAGGAATTAAAGATGTTTACCTCCAACAACAGCCACAGACTCTCCCACCACTTCTGGAAAGAGTGAGACATGCTGCAGAGGGGTGTTTGATGCCTCACTCCCCCTGTTTCATGCAGACAATTAACATAATAAGCACTGATCACAGCACACCAGCTGCTTAGCCTTTCTTGGGCAGTTTACAGACATCACAACAGAGGTGAGCTTTAAGGCAGGATTTGAAAGGAACACAACTTACTGGCACTGCAGATTTTTACTATTAACCCTTTTCATGAATAGACGTTGCATGAAAGAAGGGAGAAAATTGGGACTAATGGACAATAAGGGCAACATTGATGTGAAAAAGCAGGCAGGATCAAGCTCTGAAGGCACTTAAATATGAAGATGACTAGTTCTGATGGGTTAAAAAAGGGAGCCAAATGCACAGTTACCAAGATAGGTAAATGCATTTTAAATTTTACATCAACTTCGTGAGAGGAAAATGAAACTGCTGTTATCTAAAACTGTCAAACTATATCACATCAACCCTTACACTGGGCTTTAAAAAAGACAAATCACTATTCCATCCAACATCTCACAGTAACAAGACTACCATCTTTCATGACTCAAATAATAAATGATTCAGAACATAACTGATTAAAAAAATATAGTTTTCCCTTCTTTTTAAGTAAAATAAATAAATAAAATACTGCCTTCTGTATAGTTCTGTTGATAACTATGATACCCTAGAAATCACTCACTTGCACATCAGTCTACCAAAAGAATCCTGTTAGGCAACAAGTAACAGCTGTCGGGAGCTGAGGGCTATATAGTCTGTGAGTCCAAACCATAAAACATTATGTTATTAAATTTTTAACTTTTTTGAACTGAAAGGATTATCTCTCCTATTTAACAGCCTACTTTGTTATGTCCTAGACATCAGTGAGGAGTTGTGGAGCACTTCAGGAATGTAAAGTTAGCTGAACAATGACAGGAAACCCTTATTCCAAAGGTTTTTGAATAATTCAGATGCTGGTGTAAAACACAGCTGTGGGATTGACTAATTTCTTTCCTAGAGATTGTAATACATCTGACGATAGTCTTACAGGCCATACATATCTTGGTGCTCCTTATTAGCTGTATAGAATGTCCTTATCCAGGACACAACAGACTCAATCTGAACTATGGTACTCAAATACCTCTTGAACAGGTTCATCCAAAATTTTGCCTCTCCCTGTCATTCAAGCCCTCCCAAACTGAGGAATTTGAAATTCAGCCACACTCAGAATCATGTTTCATTTAAAGGCTCTAATCCCAATCTTCTCCTGGGGTTCAGAGACAGGGTTTTGTTTCAGGTCTCTGTGTACATACTGCATTTGAGTAAAGGTAGCTCTAAGTTCCTTAGAGAAATTAAGACACAGAGTCACACCTGCTCTGCAGTACACTGTCTCAATCTTCCTCTGTTTCTCTAAGCTGTCTGTGTCACGCTGTGTCATATTATTACTGAGCCTTTCAAAAGATTAACTATTTCCTTCTGCTGAAAAGATAGAAAAGGGAAAGTGAAGCCAGATGTTTACTTGAGTATTAATTGGAAATAACTGAACAAAAATACAGGTTATGTGCTAGAGAAGCAAATCTGAGTGAAACCATGAGTAAGTGTGGCACTTCATTAAGTGCAAAGAAAGACAGCCTTCCTGCTCCTTTGAAGCTGGCAGACGGAGTTTCCAAAACATATGAGAACCATAATGCAGATCTGGAATAAATAAGTAAAAAAAAAAATAAAAAAATCAGCAGTTATCAAGGAGTCTAACTAGCAGCACTCCTTGCAAGGATTTGCAGAGCTAAAATATACAGAGAGAAATAAACAGGACAGCTTTGCATTTTTAAAGAAAGATCAAAAAAATTACCAGAGAAATTCAGCTGTGTTTCTATCACTTACTATTAAACACAGGCTATTTTTTATAAGATGTGTTGTAAGATTAATTCATTCACCCTTGGTTATGGATTCCTGTGGGTCTTCAGTGCAGGAGATCCCCTGCAGTGACAACTGTATTTCCAGAGCTACAAATAGCATCTGTCATACTGCTAGTATCTTCCAAGGCTCCATTTTCATTTCAATAATGTTTGCAAGGAAAGACTTTTCCTAATGAAACCATTGGAAATATCAACAGAAATACATTTTGATATGCCTGAATACATCTTGTAATATCCTTTTGAAGTGTAATCTGTATTTAACAAATGGTATCTACAGCAGATACTTTAGGGCATGTAATATTAGGGTAAGTAATCGTGTAAATGATCAACTGTTACTTCAGTTAGTCATAAGGATGTGCAGAAGCAATCAAAATAAAGCCCTTTTTAGTTAATTCTGATCTCTCTGTTCCCAGTTACCAGCAGTGGTAACCAAGTATGGAAACAGTCCCATTAAGCTGGGGTAGAACTAGACCTCTAAAATAAAGGAAGTTCAGTGAGCTACCCTAAATTTAAGAATATACAGGCGTATCTTTGCTCACGAAATGAAATCCTGCTCTACTGCAAGGAAGGGATTCTCTGCAGTTTTTCTCAGGAAACTCTTAACTCATACAGAAACAGAGTAGATTTACATTTATCACAGGTGACAAAGAACGTTTCTAGCATCACAGAATCATGGCAAAAATAAGCCCCTTCCATTATATGCTTCACTATTCATTGTGAACTGCAACAGGAAAGATGAAAGGAAGTTGCATGGTAATTAAAGATTTCTCAAGATCTTTTAGGCCATCTGCAGTTTCTTTATTCTGTTACTATTTTTACAGCCAGGAAGAACTGTGTGATCTTTTACAAACTCCAGAAAGAAACAATTTTTGTCTGTTTAGGATTATGGGCTAAATACTCATTAATACAGCATATGGCTGTTATTTGAATATTTTTCTTTCCTTTTTTAACATTGAGAAATAATTTTGCAAACTGATCCTCTGTACTCTGGAATAAAAAAGAGCTGCTAATACAACATCATTAAGGTTTAGTGACATTTCGAGAGAACAACTGGACAACATTTTTGAAGAACTAAAAACACAGGAAATCAGTTTCAGGGAGGTTTGGTTTTGACAGAACAAAAACTTATCCCAGGTTTGTTGAGGATTTTATTGATCTTTCATATCTGAGGGCATCCCTCTATATGGCAAATCTGGGAAGTTTTGAATAAACCATTTTAAATTTTTGATTGGCAAAATGAGAAAATATAAACCAAACTGCATATAAAAAGCAGCTGGTGTTTAGCCTACTGAATTTACTGAACTCCAGTAGCGTTAGAAATGAAAGCGGGAATTTCAAGTTTTATTCTCTGCTTTAGAATTATAAATGAAAGAGAAAATCAGATTAATTGAAAGTGGAAGTTATACAGTATTATGAATAGACTGACATCCTGTAAAACACAGAACTGACATCTGGGAAAATGAGGCTAGCATTCGATTATGAAGTTGAAATTAGCTAATAATCAGTACAGAGTCTGGAAAATTTCTAGCTGCATAATGTGCAACAATTTAAATGTATTTAAAAAGAAAACAGAGTTGTGGGCATTTATTAACTGCTTCACATATTGAAACACAAATTGTCAAATATTATGAACTTTACAGTCCTTAATCATATGCATATTCTAATATTTTAAGGGCTTAATTTGCTCATCATAAACTTTTTACTGTGAGTAACATTGATTTTGTTGAAGCCTCAAGTCACAGAACAGATCTGAGGATTAGTTTAGAAAGGATTTAAAGCACACACTGTGAATCCCTATACAACCACCACTTAAAACACTATCCATTCAGGCCCAGATGGATTGCTATGGCAACAGAATCCCAAATACCAGGTTTGTAACTAACCAAAATGTAAATTATTGATGAACTCAGAGTTCTCTCTCTTGGACACCCTCCTATTCAAATACCAAACCGTATGGTTAGAGTACAGACAAAAGGTTGATATGCAATTTCCCCAGCCCAGTGAGTACTAATCCCAAAGGATTTCATTAAATCTTTTGGCTTAAATTTTTATTCTTGGAACAGCAGTCAGCAAGCAGGGATTACATTAAAACAGGCACTATTGAGGTCATTACTGGCCGAATTCAGGCCTGTAATATAGCAAAACTAAGTTTAAATATATCTCCACCAAAAATGACCCAAAACCAAATAACAAACAATCCCTAAATAGTGCTCCTCTTCAGTTACCATGTCATCTAATACATTATTAGATAGCAGCATTCTATCCCTTACACCCATCATCCTGCCTCCCTGACGGTAAATGATAGGGAACAGTACAGAAGAGTAAAAAACCAATATCCATATGATTTTATAATGAGGTACACATATCACAGTAAAGGTGATAGTGCACAAAAAAGTGAGTTGCAGAACAATGAATAAAAGCAAGCTCAGCAGGCAGTCTTTGATGTTCTGTAAATCGAAATCCAGAATAAAAAGTTCTCTAGCAAATAAGCAAAATGGACAAAAAAACCCCACCTACTTATTGTCATCTTTATTGCAATTTTCATTCAAAGTCTGATAAGGGAACAGTGGTAGGAAAGCTAAGATTCTATGGACCCACTTTTCTGGAAAACCTCTCAGAGTGTACGCAGAATGCAATTAACACAGTGAACCCACCAGCTCTCACATTTTGGACTGCAACAGTCCAAACAGCTTTAAAGCTTTTACAAAAGCCTACAAGTAGGTATTAGTGTACAGAGAAGAGAGATGGCAAACTTCTTCCTGTAGGAGCTGGTTACCAGATCCCCCGTCCTCCCAAAACTAGGAGGAAAAGCCAGGACAGGGAGTAAGTTTGTGGAAATGGATGAATACAGATGCATGCTGCTAGTTTTCATAAGGGGAAAAACAAAACAAAACAAAACAAAATAAATCACTGAAATGGGAAATGAAAGAGAAAAAAAGAAACAAAGACAAGGAGCCATTTTTTAAGGCAAGGGAGAAATTTACATCAATGAAATGAAAAGGGAAAGACACTGTTTTTACTACACGCTTCCTGCTGGGGTAGGGGAAATTCTCCCATCTTCATTTATACATAGAAGCATTTATTCAGCACAGTATGTAAAGACAGAGTACCTATGTAGGGGAGCAGTCATTTGGATAGCCATTTAAGTTTACAGGCATTAATCATTTAAGTTTACAGGCATTAACTAGCTTGCAAGCTTGTTTTAGGTCTTGACATACAATATTTAAGTATGTCAGCCTACAATTTAGCGGAACACACACACAGTGTCCTGTGGCCACTTGTCACGGTTTAGGATCAGGGCAGCCCCTTAGACCTTTAACAGTTGCTCTCTGTTAACCCCTCCCTCCCCAAAGAGGAAGAGAAAGGGAATAAGGGAGAGAGTCTTCACAATTAGAAAACTAGAACAGCTTTAATGAAAATGGAAATAATAATAAAAAAAAAGAATATATACAAAACCAGTATTGAACCCAATCCCCCTGATGGTAATTACATCACCATCATTACTGATACTGTGAAGCGGGCACTAGGAGGTCCCAGACTGGGCCCCACAGCAGACAGGAGCTGTGTTCAGGAGCTGGATTCTGGTACTGGATTCAGGAACACACTGACTGAGATCAAAGGCAGAACAGGCAGAGTCCTCCTTGGATGCTCCAAGGAAGGAACCAAAAGAGGACCTGAGCGAAGCCAGGCAAAGCTGGCAAAGCAGTCCAAGAAGGGAGAAGAGCAGCAGACCCTCCAGATGCCTCAGCTTTATACTGAATATGACGTATATTGGCTGGAATACCTTGCTGATCAGTTTGGGGTCACCTTCCCTGTCTGCTCCCCCCTGCAGGTGCGGCCTTTCACTTTCCTGCACCCCCCAGTGTGATACACAAGATCCAGCAGTGGCCTTGGTCTGCACACCAATCCTTGGTAGTAACTCTAACCATGGGGTGTTATCAGTGCCAGCAGCAGACACTGTCTGTGGAAACAGGCTGCTGACTTCAGACAGTGCAGTGAGTTAGAAGAACTGATCTGAAAAGTACAATCACTGAACAGAATTAGTTCTGTTCTCACTCAAACCAGGACACCACTAGTGGTAAAAACAGTATCTAGACCATGACTCCTCTGCTCATTCAGTCTGTGGCTTGAACATCCCCATCCTGTAACCCATGTGGTTAAAGTTGAACGCAGTTTTCAGCTTTAGCCTTTTCTCCACTTAGTAAAGGACTTGGCTTAATGCAGAATTTTTCTATGGAATACATTTTACAATACTAGGAATGAAGCTGCTTTTTTGGGGCCTCTGTTCACTTGTATTGTTACTTGCTGTCTAATGCTTAAAGATGCCTCTTGCTCATAGCTTCCTCAAAATTTTAATTCTTAGCAGCTTAAAGATCCAAGGATTTCAGCTCCAGGAGAGACTCTGTGGTCTTTTTTTCCAAAGGAAACTGGCTAGTTATCTCTTGCTTATACTCCACACCTCCATCCAGCATACTGTGTTTCTGCCACATACAATGCATACACAAGCTAAAGAGTAGCTACTAACCCTCAGTAAGTGCTAGCTGTTTAAGTGCCCCTGCATCTGTCTCGCAGCTATTCGATACTTCCCCCATTCTCAGCTTCCATTTCTTCTTCTAGCACTGCCCAGAATGTGGCTTGCTGCCCTCCTCAGTTCTCAGTCCTGGTGAATTCAGATCTCCTGTTGCTCATCAACAGACCTTTCCAGCTTCTGCTTTATCTTGGCTTGATGTTAAAAGAGCCATCCACTCTGGTATTTCAATCAACCACACTTTGGCCATTATCGTAACTTCATGATCATAAACAATCATATGAATCAGTGGGCACTGAAGGATTCTTTTTTTCATCAAAGAAAACCTATTAATGGTGATAATACAGCCAGTGACAATAGAATCACTGATTGGTATTGGAATCATCTTCAGCTTCTGTTCTTATAGCAATTATTTGCAATGTGAAGAAATGCCAAAGGGTTATCAGAATTTTGAGCAGCACTAGTAGTATCTGTCCAGGACAATATATGGCTCTTTTTATACTGACACCCATTTCACAGTGAAACTACTGTACTTCTGATGTATAAATGAAATGTCAAATATGCCACAGATGTGGATATACACAAAATGTGGCACAGACTCATGGGAAATCTTTACATATGAGGGACCATTAAAGTAGACAAGTTGGATGTGTTCACACTATATAGGGACACTTCAACCACTTTGCTGCATCTGTCATGTAGTAACTATGGAGCTGCTATAGGAAGAATCTTGTCATTTCTGCTTTGTGATTGCTGGGTATGTCTCAGCCATTTTCTTAGAAAATAGTAAAATTTTCAAACTTTATATGAAGCCTACTTTTTTTTTATTTCTAAATGTGAACACATGAGAATACTACTAACATTTATTAGTAATAAAAAGCCCTAAAAAAATTATATATCAAAGTTCAACTTCATTTTCCTAAGTGAAAGTTTTCAAGGCCCCAGTTGAAGCATCTGACATGTCATTTCATCAAATTTAATTCTGAACATTTTCAGCCTTTCCTAGACAAAAAGATGTAGAGCTACCATTATTTTCTGAGTCATATTAGAAAAAAGAAATCCAGTTCTCCACAAGTTGCTTCATAACACTATTTAGACTATATTTCTGGGATTATATAAAATGACAAGAAAATAAATTCTTAGCAAAAATGGTTTCAGAAGTCATATTTCAATTGCTTATTTCAGCTATAGACCAAGATTTATTTAGAAGCACAGTGAGGTTTTTAATCAGTCTCCCAAATCCTTCCTAGAAAGATAACACAGATCTTTGCATTAATAGCTGGTGTATTTAATGGAACTAACACAAACCATCTAACTGTAAACGTTTTGAAGAACTTCAGTGCCTTTGATATACACTCAGCTGCATTCCAGTGTTTAGAGATTTAAAATCTAATTGCTTTTATCACAGGCTGAAAGAACTTGCTGCAATATCCACTGCAGGAAGTGATTACACATTACATAATGCTGCTGATCTTTTTGTTCTGGAAGTTTGGCATGAGGGTTTTAAAATTTACTTCTCAATTCAACTTTGCAAAAATGCACTAATGTGGGCAAGCAATTCACCTGTAAAATCTGATACTGAGTATCAACACCCCAGCAGATTAAGCAATGGAAACTATGGATTTGCACTAATAACCTTTCTATATTACCCTAAAGAAACTTGCAGTGGCAACAATTTCAGTATTTGCTGGCCATTTAAGCACAGTCCTTCACAGGCAACTTTTGAGTAAAAGAATATCCTAAACAGATTTATTCTAAGGTACACCTCAATATGTACAATAAAGGTTGGTAACTCACCTTTGGTATAATACCAGCCGATATTTTTCTCTTATATACCTAAGTTTGATTCATGCTGCTATTTTAATTCTACAAAAATTATTAGTAAGAAATATGAAAGTCTACCAAGTTTAAATACAGCCAAAAATGAGTTAGTCCCTACCCCTTCCTTCACTAATCCAAGAAGTAAAGGCCTACATTCTGGTCAGATTTCTTGTAAGCAGCAAAATAAATCCTATAAAAACAGGTACATCAGTTTTGAAAGCTGCTATCCATAATCTCTCAGTCATTTTAATGTTGCTTGCTCTGCGCACACCATGCTACATCCTTTGTTCTACACCAACTGCTCTCAGCTCTACCTGGTGCCTTTGTATCCCAAGACTACTGTTTTGAGCTTTCATGTGAAATTTCACTACTCTTCTGGTCACAGTTGGCTTTTCATTTAAGCTGAACGTCATAAGAAACTAATAAGGGAATGAAATGTCATCAACTTAAATGAAGATTTTTCTTTACCAGAAGAGATGATACATTGTACCTTTATGTAGTCAGAAGCAAAGAATGAAAAACTCAAAATGAATAACCAAACAGGAAAGACATGATCTTTTGTACTGGTACTAGAATTTATTAATAATAGGCTCACTAAATAAAGTAAGCATACTTGAAGATTTTAAAGATTTCTTTCCAGTCACAACATAAAACACTATTAATTAATTTCGCAAAAAAAAAATTTCTAATCACTGTAGTATGGTTTGCCATTAAATTAACTTTATCACAAAAAAATAGCAAACAATTATACTACTGTCATCAGTGAAAATACTTTAGGACCTTGTAGATAAACAATTAGGATGACAACATCGTGAGCAATTAGGTAAAAATCCAAAAAATTTTTTAGCCTTCTTTTTTTTATGTTAAAAAAAATATCTCTGCTATTTCTTTCTTTGATACATTTGTGAAAAAAAAGGAGTGATATTGTGAGTCTTGCATAAACATCACAAACTCTGTTTGAACATATGAATTCATCTTTCTCTATGTTCTGTGTTCTCCTCGGCATATTAGATCATTAGCCCTCCTTACACTTAGTCAACTAAACCTTGAACAATTGTTAAAAATTGCATTTTGCTAAGTTACGTTTCTGTGATACAAAGATCTAAAGAAACAAAAAGTGAAAAGAAGAGAAAGCAGAAGCTCTACAGTTCAGTAGAAATGTCTCATACCCCTGAGATAAATGTTCATCAGCCTGGCTGGCTGTGCAAGGCTGAGAATTGTCATCAGGGGTCTTAAACCAAGTGCAGGCGATGTCTCTATAGTGTGGCTAAGTCATGCTTCTTTCCATAGTTAGCAGTGCATACAACCTGGCCACCTTGGCTTCCTTCCTTGGCCAACAAATTGGGTAGGGCTGTTATCTAAAGTAAATTTTAACTCCATGCATATGGTAAAAATTTTAACTAGTCTGCTGCTGCTAGGACTTGGGTCTAATTTCATAATTGTGTAACATCATCTAGAGATATCATTTCAGTATCTTAAAACATTTATTTACACAGTATGTTCACATGACTGACAAATGCACCTGATTTTGCAGTCCTAGAGATGAAAATTTGAAGAATTGTGACTTTTTTCATCTTGAAACCACAAGAAAAAACCTAGACCTGGAAATTCAGGTAGACCTTTTAATCACATGTGTCACCCTGGGCTGTGACAGAAGAGCTTAACAGCCAATCCTTGCAGATTACATGCAAAAATATTACAAAAAGCAGGATAAAAGACGAGTGGTGGGATTGGAAGTCTACATGAAAGGAAAAAAGGGAAGCATCAAGTCCACATTGAGCAAATCTGATAGCCTAATCAAAAAGTAGCACATCAGACACTGCGGAGTGTCAAGGTACAGATGGCTAGGAACATTAAAAGAGATAGTTATCATTATTGTTCCTTACATAGCTGAGTAAAGAAAAGACATCCTGATATGGTATTTGGCTATAAAATCAACTTCCTCAGCTAGATATTGCCAGAAGGAATCTAATGGAAATGTCTATTTAGTGAAAATCAAATAATTACCTTGTAATTACCAACTCATGTGTCACATTTAAAGTTAGCATCTCTGAATCAAGGAAAATTCAAGAAAGGTCTATATGAAGTCTCTAAAAACCCCATACAGCAAATATTTTAATTGGGCTACTATTGCTAATGAAGCTAAGTCTTCCACACAGCAATAGTTTTTCTCTCTTTGTAGAGCCAAATGTTAACATAAACTACCCTTTAATTTAATCTTCCTATCCATCTTGAGGAAACCTGTTTAATTTTTGCTTATTAGAGTCTCTGAAATATAGCTTATTCAGACCAAACTTTAGCCACTTCATAAAAACTACTGATTTGCACTCAAATAGCACACTGGAGCAGTTTGAAGGGAAAAAAACATTTGTTCTGTCTCAGCTGATGTATAGCGTAATTTTCTGAGATTCTTTCATTGCAATTTGCAAACGCATTAGCTAAGACTATAAAACAAAAGCAATCTGTACTACCCATAGCCCAGAAAATGCAGAAGCAGGAAGTTAAAAAATGTGACAAATGTCTGAATCATCTAGAGGCAGGGACACACTCTACCTCAACGCAGAACATCATTATCCAAAACGTGCCTCATCTGTTTTTCTGACAAAGTAAGCCTGGCCACTGAACACCTAATACTGCAATATATTCTAAACCCAGGATGTATTAGACATTTAAGGAGGGGCCATGAGCAGGCCAACATACACTAGACTAATTCAGGGGAGCAACACTGCCGTTATGAGACTTCTTCTAGTCCCTTTGTCCAGTTTCTGCAGTTCCATCCTCAGTTCTGTACTCAGTCTTTCTCTGGAGGGGGATTTATTTCCCTTTCTTTTTTCTATATCAACCTGCTGTAATTCCATAGATCTCACAGCAAACCCAAAAGAAGGAAACTGCTTAACACTAAAGCACTGAAGCTCTCTGCTGAATGATCCAATGCTGAATATAGCAGGTCCCACTAAATACGTTTTAAGACTATTTTCTTTTAAACAGAGCAGATATAAGGGAATACACTGTGAGTAGGAAGACGCATGTAAATGTAGCTTTGGCAGTCAGCTGAGAGAATAACTGCATTCATAGATAGGAAGGGACAGCATAACAGACATCATACGCAGAATGATTGTTTCAGCATCTCTCAGCAAGGATTTTAAACAAATCAAGAAAACACCACATGATGTATCTAAAATTGCATTTCAGCATCTGGAAAAAAGGAACTATCTGTTAAAGATCATCTAGTTCAAGGAAGCCCTTAATATGGGTTTCTCTAAAAAGAGAACTTGAAATTGCCTGTCAACAAATCAGCAGATGCCCTTTCTGAAGCTGACAGGTGCTTTTTGGCATTAATGTAATGACCATAAATACTTCCTTGAACAGGGTACAATCAATTGCTTTAATCAATTTCTACTAACATTTATGAAGTATACAGACAATTTTCTAATCTATGATTTGGAGTGACATTAAATATGCATGTTCAACATACTGACTATCAAGCTGACTATCAGTTTCTTTTCCTTTTTACAAAAGTCAGCAGTTTGCCTATAAGGTTACAGTCCTGTCTCAAGAATAACTGCAGTGTGGGTTTTTAGGCAAAATTAATTCTCCTAGAATACAGTAACACACATCTCCAGCAGTGTCAGCCTTCAGCAAAGCTCTGTGATAACATGGAGATTTAGGACACAATGTGAAATGTTTTAAGAACAGAACAAGCTAACAGCTTAAAACCAGAATATTAGGGGTGCATTCAGGTACATGGATATGTATCAATAAATCAAATGTCTCTGTTAGCTATTTTTTTAAAGCTCATCCCATACATCAGAAAATTCAACACAGTAAGTCCTGTATGAGATTAGAAACCAGTAAGTCAGAGAAAAGATAAAATACCAAAGAAATCAAATGTCTTCTCCCTTGCCCTGGTTTCATTTGTTCTGTCTTGATGTGCTTTCTCTCCTTCTTCTCCACCTTCTCCTTAAACTGAAATGGGCATGAAACAGAGTTGATACCTGCTTTTCTTTCCTCCTAAACAATTCCTTTGAGTACTCAGTAAGAAACTTATTTAAATTACTTTTATGCTGAATCTTGCAACAACCCTAAGAATACCTGAAAAAAAAGGCAGGGAGGTTAAGTTACCCTGACTACAAAGCAATTCTTCCCTGACATGATATCTACATCTACTGCATTGTAATTTACCTAGTGCTCTCTCCTAATATGAATTTGCAATAAGATATGACAGCAAAACAGAACAATGTGATTTTTGGACTTTCAGCTGCTGTCTTCCAGGCATATTAGAGATAATACCCTTATCTTGCCCTGTTGAAAAAATACATCTGCTTTCATTTTTTTTCAAATATGAACAGTATATAATTTCAGCTGATCATGGGAAATATTAAGGAAAGCAAAGATGACCCTCAAAGGGTAGATTTTGAAGAAATAAGGCAGGCAGACGAGTGCTATTTAAAAAAAAAAAAAGAAAGAAAAGGCTGAAGAGAGAGTAAGAATTATCTGAAAGATTTAAGTTTGGACAGTATTTGTCACGTGACCAGCACTGTAAGGAAGCATAACAGCATAGAACAGGGAAAGCAAGCACTGGCTAGATATCAAAAAAAGCCTTCTTTTGCTCTAAAATATTTTAAGGAAAAATAATAAAGTTCAGCTATGTGTGAAATTTAAAGCTAAACTAGGAAAAGCACGATAAAGTAGGTGGCTGATACCATCTTATGTTAGTTGAACTGAGGACTAGTTGAACTAAGTATTTATTTTATTGTTTCCACCTTTACCCTCAGTGAATACCAAGCTATTATTGTGGAGGCAAGTGGAATTACCGGAGCTAATACAGGGTTAGAAGTCAAGAACTCTAGAGCTGTAATCCTGGATTGGTCTCTGACTTGCTCTGATACCATGTTTATGTTACTGTTCAGTTTCCCTACTAATAATACAGAGACAATAATATCCAAATCATGAAGGAGCTTGGAGGATTAAAGTATGTAGTGTTTTGATAAATGTTAAGTTTCCTGCAGTACTTAAGAGGATCAGACTAGATAGTCCTGGGTCTTACCTCATTTCTATATAAATATTTACTTAGTAGGAGAGAATCAAGGCAACCCTTAGTGTTTTAAAAACTTTCACCTTTGCATTAACAATCTGTTTGCCATGGGGACTGAATGGTTAAACCTCTGGGACTTTGATTTCCCGAGTTAAATTATAGGGCAGTCTAAGTTCTCCTTTGGCCCTAACACCTTAAGATGGTTTTTATAAGGCATTATAAACACAAAAAATAAAATATCACTCTCTTCATTTTTTTCACCACTTTGTTTTACAAAATTCCTTGAAGCTAGAAGAGCCCACTGTGGAGAACTCATCACATTTGACTCTCTGGGCAAGGCTGTATTATAAAGAAAAAACATATTTGATAATATACTTAATGGGTTCACCTGATATTACTACTAATACTACATTTATTCTTAAGGAGATAGGAAAGTAAATGTTTGGTTTGTTGGCTTTATATTTGGCAGGTTAACTTCATTCACTGATCAGTTCTAAACTTACATGCTTCTCTCCAGCTCAAGAAACAGCTATTTGCTTTGTATTTAGTTAAATGTGTTCAGAACATTATCCTGTGAGATGCCAAACTTCCTAAACAATAGCTATAACCTGTGAAGAGGTGAAGACACTCAGGAAGATGCTTAAGCACACACTTAACTACTTTTAGTAGTCTAAAAACCTCTGAGACTACTTCTGTACTTAAACACATGTTTGTATAACTGTACTCACTCAGGCTAGAAGAGAGCCATAATGCTGAAATTTGGAGGAAAAGGCCTAGATGCTTTCTGACAATAAATCAACCATAAAACCATAGTATTTAAATTATGCTTTGCTGTTTATTCAGGGATGCTTACAGTTTTGACTTTCTATGGCGGCATGTTAATTTAATTCTGTACATGGACCAAACATGCCCTCAGACAGGTAACCAGTATTATCATCTTGCACCATCATACACAGCTTTCACACAAGACAAACACATCTGTTCTGCACGCTCTTGTCTCATCTGGAAATTAATTCCACTCCCAGTACGTCAGTAAAAGGCAACCAAATAAATGTTAAAGTTCTCATAATACTAGCATGCAACAGAGGCCAGATCATCTGTTGGATCTTCCTCACAAAGACTCTGATCACCTTACCATTCACCGTGTCAGTACTGATTATGTACCTCTTAGGCTTAGCATATAGCTTCATTATTAACTTTTGGCTACGCTCCTTGATACCTCAGACTTATAAAATCATCTTGCCATTATTTTATGAAATGCTTATACATTACTTTAGAAATTTATTTTCTCTCTCTTCAATATGTTAAAATCGTAAGTAGACGCTCATCTCTACTGGCATCTAACTCCAAAACTAAAAATGAATCCATGTTGTCATATACTAAATTTTAAAATGTTCCAGAACAGTTACTCTTGTTATTTCATGAAACAATAGTATCTTTTGAAAAATAAAACTTAACTGGGCTTTTCTTAAAAAGTCTCTATCTTCTACTTTCTCAAGCCAATTCTAATTAATTTTGGGTATATTTTTAAAAATGCAATAGATATTACAGAACAGATTTCAACATTGATTCCAACTGCTTTGTATGGTCCTTCACCTCTAAAGTATCTCCATCTATGATATATTACCTTATTTGAGAACTTACCCATAGTTCTTTGTAATTGAAATTAACATCAGCAAATGAAAGTATCTGATGTATTAATGGGAAAGTAGTTGAGTTATAAAAGACAAATAAATAATACAGGCATATACACTTATATTTGAACCTTATCTTGTATCTCCTTATACAAGATATATCTTATCTCTTCATACACTTATATCTGAATCTTCCACGAAATTAACCTACCTGTCAACCTTTTTTTCATCTATACATTAATTCTAGACTAGTAACCAAATTTAAAGAAAACCCATAAACCTGTATTGCTAGTAAATACCTTCCATCTGCCAAATGCTACCACTTAATGTTTTCATGATTTGGGGAAGAGATGAAAAGAAGTTAAAATGGTTCCTCTATTGTAGAATTGAAGGAGGAAGCAGACATTCAAAATGTGAAACTCACCCTGTACCAAGGAAGCCAATGAGAATATTAAAATTCCTTAAAACCCATTTTAAAGCTTAGCAGGATCAGATATGGCAAATCAGTTCTTTCAGGGGAGAGAAAAAAAAGGTTATTCTGTCTTTTCTATTATGTCTTTTCTCATTCTTTTGCAAGTAAAAAGGGACATTCTGTAATGAAAACTGTAAATATTCAATACATGAAAAGCATTTCAAATAACTAATTTTGATATCCAAAGGGATCTTTTGGTGAGCTGTGCAAACTAAGACTGAAAAAAAGTAATCTTTAATGATTTAAAAACTACTGTATTGACAACTGGAACATTTATTAAGAAAAAAAAAAGTATGTATTTAATATAAAATGGCTCCTTCATCCAGTTCTTCCAGCATGCCTTCTCATAACACCATGAAAGTAATGCCTGTAATGCTGACACTGATGCCATGAGATTTTATTTTAATTGAAGGTTTAGAAAATTTTGTGTTATTTGAAAGCGACTCAGTATCATAGAATGGTTTGCGTTGGAATGGACCTTAGACATCATCTAGCTCCAACCCCTCTGCCATGTGCAGGGACACCTTCCACTAGAACAAGCTACTCAAAGATCATTCAACCTGGTCTTGAATACATCCTGTGATGGAGCATTCAAAGCTTCCTGGGCAATCTTGCATGTTTTCATTCTCTAGCTGCCTACTGTATAAGAAGTTACCATAAATCTTAAAGCCCGAGGAATGCTTTGCATTTAACCTGTTATCTGGAAAAGTGTTGGATGTTAGGATTTTGGTTTGGGTTTGTACGTGCCCCTTGTGTAAGCAATGTTAGTTCATAATGCAGTCTTAGTCACTGACACAAAAGGAATACATTGTGAGAGAATAATCATCCTTATTGCTATCAACTGCCCAAAGACATTCTATCTTCTTTGCAGACTTGGCCTTTGCATTATACAGTTTCATGACAGAAAAATGAAAGATTTAGGGTCTCCTTAGCTATTAATTTCCTTGATTTTTAAGAAACAGTTTGCATATGCTGTGATAGAAAAAAAAAAGGGTTTATTTAGCTAATTTGGGTGGGGGGGTTTAAAATTTATTTTTTTTTTAAGGAAGCTTAGAAAGTGATTTCTATTTTGATTTTGATGAAAAGAAACACTTTTAGATAAAACAGATAAATGTATTAAGAGCACTAACAAAACTGCTTAGGGACCAAAAGGACATCTTGTACTCTGAAAAAAAGTAAATTGACCATTAGTTCCCAGCTAGGTGAGTTTTTACATGAGATTTATGTTTTAAGGTCAGGACAATGCTGATGGATTTCATTAAATATTAGATTCCTTTTAAAACAATATAGAGCTATTTTCAGCTCAATGAACATATATTTTGCAATCTCTCCTCGTCCTCCATTCTTCCTCTGACCTATAACCTCCAAATTTTATTTCCTATTTCTGTTCAGTCTAAATGCCCTTGGGAGAAAAGCTGGGACCAAACCATTTTCTTTCACTACAAATCTGTTCTGTCCTCTTTCAGCTCAGTTCCTTTCTTAGACAAGAAACAATCATTTTCCAGGCATAATGAATATCACACTATCTACTTATATATAGTTTTCAGTTCACCTCCACCTCTCCTGCTGTCTTGTGATGTATAAATTTCTTCAAATTAGCTCAAAAGGAGTCATCCTTTTTTGGGGGTCTTTTCTATCGCCTTCCTACCTTCTCTTCCATTTTCTTCTTCTGTTTGCCTTCCTTTCTCCTGCTCCCAAGTAAAATTCTTCTTAAACTCTTATTCCTTAATCTATTCTATATCACTTTGTCTCTAATTTTCATCCCCTGACAGTGCTGAAAATTGCAGCTGTCTAGTTTCCAACCCCTCCCCAAATTAGTTCCTTCAGCTTAATTCTGCTGTTATTCTTCCCCTGCTTTTTGACATCTTGATCTCTTCTGGTCTTCCAATTCATTGTTTTCTAAGCAAGAATGAGGCAATTTCCAGTTTCAGTAAGTTTTTCCTATGATTATACTACTGAAAACGTCCTAGCTACTACAGTGTAGAAGTGTGGATGCTTCAACATCCTACTTTATTACTGAGAGACTTCTGGTCTGTGACATCAATCTACAAAACCAGAAATGTTTGTAGTTCATACCTACAAGTGGTTCAGTTCCATACAGTAACCACAAGTGATGACAAATGACTTTGCATTTCTCACAGTTTGGTTTTATATTCAGAAATTATTTTAAAGTGGCTGACTTCAGAATATTAAGCACTTTCCTTCAGAAAAAAATGCTGGTTTATATAAGGATATGGAAAAGCACATCATCCTGAACCACTAGACCTTTTAAAAATCACAGCAGGTATATATTCTTATATAAGGGGGGTTTATATATATATATTTTATTTTTTTTTTAATTGAGCAATAGATTTTAGTATGGCTAACAAGTATTTCTCACTCAGCGCAACTATCTGAAAGCTTGTCCTTAGCAGGCACGGCACTTTGAGACTGATGTTAACTTCATATAACTACTATTTATCTTGGAAGCAAAGATTATAATTGTCCTGTAATTTTGAGGTACCAGAGCAGACCAACAGGCTGTAGAATTACTCTACAAGTGGATGTGGGAGGCAGAACTAAGAGTATGGAGAATTTTTAAGTCCATGAACATACTTCTCTAGTTAAGAGATAATGTTCACATTAAAACAGCCCTGTATAACAATGACAATGCAAACATTTCTCTTTTTTTTTTGTGATACATAATATGGAAGGGGATCAGACCCATCATGATATACAACTATCTTTTTGCTTCTGGTCCTTCAAAATGAAAAGTGAACACTCCAACACAGGATGTACATTAACCAGTCTTTCACTGAGGGCCATGGTGGTATCATACTATCACACGCCTTAAAACAAAGTGCAGTTTATTTTCATTAGTCTCAAGCCACACTAAAGTATCACTGAATTTTCTTTGCTTGAGTTAAAGAACACTTGCATTTATATTTTTCTTGCTTTCCATCTAGGAGTTCTATAGCATCCTTTCTCAAGAATTAATAAGAGGACATGATTCACATGTCTATTCAAAACACATAAATAAAATACCTTTTCCTAATAGTCCAGCTTATCCTTTCAGATATGACCATGTTAATTTCAATTTCCAAGCTTGCAAAAAGTGATGCACATTTTACTGAAAAACTAGTGGACACGAGAAACATAGAGTCATAGAATGGTTCAAGTTAGAAGGGACCTTAAAGATCATCCAGTTCCAACCCCCCCCTTCCATGGGCAGGGACTCGTCCCACTATACCAGCTTGTGCAAGGCCCCATCCAATCTGTTCTTGAACACATGCAGCAATGGAGCATCCACAACTTCCCTGGACAACCTGTTCCAGTGTTTTATACCCTCATAGTGAAGAATTTCTTCCTAATTTCTAATCCGATTCTACTGGGTTCTTAAGAAACTGTTCACTTGAGAATGTAGATCTTATTATATGTAACCTCTGATTTTGCCAGCACTGGATTATACACACACACACACAAAACCACACAACCAAACGAAAACCAACAACAAACAAAACAAAACCAGCTATTTTTGGCTATGCATTCTTGCACCTTATACCACAGTTATATCCCATCCCTAGCTAATATTTTGCTGTTATCTATATACTGTAGTGTACATAAGGAGAGCTTTACTTATGATGCCAAACACAAAAAGAAGGGACAGAACAAGGTAAAGACAAGAATAATTTTCCTAACTGAAAGCTCTTTACAAGAAGTGCTAACTGCCGACCACCTCAAAATTCCTCAGTCCCATTCAACTTGCTCTCTGTAGCACCAAGCAGTGAGAACAGGTATCATAGTTTTGACTCTGTACTGACTTGATGTAATTGCATTTCTTAATTTGTTGGCAACTGAGGAACACTGCTTTTTATTGTCTTCTATTTACACAATTACCTACACTTCATAATTTGATTTCCTCTTGTTGCTATACAGTAGAACTAAATTAAAAATAAGGAATCTTTTGGGGTTAAAAGAATAATTATTGGAAGAAATTGTCCCAATAGCTTTAAGAATGAATAATGTGTACATCTCCCTCAGACGAGATCTTTTTCACACACTGGATCCCATGCTTGGACATCAGCTTCTGTGGAAATTTTGTCTACTGGAAACAGCCAAGAAGGTTCTCAGGCACACAAATCTGTCAGAATTTCTTCCTTTAGCAGCATAATGCTACTCACCGGCATGAAGCAAATAAGTCACATCCTAGCCTTGTCCCTGGTTAAAATGATTTAGGTAGACTGAAAATACATGTTTGAAAATAACCAGAATTCACAGGCAGGTAAATTAAAAAGCAGTTAATTTATTTTGATGGAGAAGGACCTTGGCATTGTGTTTCATTTACATTCCAGGGAACAAACATTATTAATATCAAGGTCAATGAAGAAGAGACATGACCTTCCAAATAACTTGTTTTAGTTTTGAACTGTCAGATTCTATATGAGCTATGAATGCAGTATTCACTCTCTTGCCATGTGAAGTGACATGGGTTTTGTTTCACAAAATGAGGTTTTGCAGCAGCTCAGAGACCAAGTGTCACTACACAGTGAAGTGTAGCATTCTAAAGCCATTTGTGAGGTTTATTTATAGAAAATAATATTCCTTTTATGCCACTGCAGTATAAAAAAGGAAAATATCTTATGCAAACAAAGAGAGTCAAATAACCTTTCTGTATTCTTTACCACATTCTACATATGCTCTGATGCAAGGAAAAAGTTGCTTAAGAAAAGTTGCTGGGAGTAGAATTGGAGACAGCACTAAATTCTGCAAGTATTTATCAAGTTATTCAATACAGATACAGCAGTTCTGTCAAGACACTGGTAACATGCTTTGATTTGTAATGTTTATCCTGATGACCTATATTACTGTAGGCTCCAGTAACTCTTTATCCATCCAATGAACAACTGAACTTATGTTAGCTACTTACTACAGTAATTTATTAGTTACCTTAAGGAGATTGTATTTTATAGAGAAGCAATAGGAAACTCTCAGTCTAATATATAGCTTACTTAATCAACATACAGAACTGTTTACAGACTCACATGTCCAGATTAAACAAATACACAGCAGTGGCTTCATCAAAGCTGCAAAGTCAAGCAGCTGAAAGTTTAGAACTATTGTAGCCCCTGGTTAGTCCCCTAGTAATGTTTTGCCCCTTAGTTAATCTATCTGTCACACTAAATTATTAATAGGGCATCAAAATCTCATATCCACAATGAGAACATGAATGTTTTGGAAGATGTTTGCATGGTTAAAGCAGTTCATAAAAAGTAATTCTCTCTCTCTCTTTTTTTTTTTTTTTAAGACCAGGCAAATAAACATGTATCACAAGCAAGTTTGAAGTTCAAACTGTTCAAAAGCTGCAGGGGAGATTTTTTTCCTATACACTTAAACTGCTTCTGTGAGCTGTAGTTACCTAGCTGAGAGATGAAAGCTGGAGTTCCAGCTGAGAGGAGCTGGGGCAGAATTCTGTGTCCACCTGGAAGATCCACTAGATAATAGGAGAGAAGGGAAAAAAAAGCACAGTTTAACAGAAGTCATGCAGTGGACACTAAGCAGATAGGCAGAAAGAAACCATGGGGAATCCACTTGACTGGACTGCTTCAACAGCTCCTGGGCAGTATCAGTGTGTTTCTATGCAGCTCTTCTGTTTCAGAGTGAATGTAAAAATCACAAAACCCACCAAAAAGCTCTTAGAAAGGATACTAACAACATGGCAATTTCTGGCCAAACTGAAAAAAAAAAAAAGGAGGGAATAGAAATTCAATTTATTTTGAGCTACAAAAGAAATATTTTTATTATGGATACCAAAATATTTTTAAAACAGTTTAAATATATATTGTGAGACTAAGCAAACAGAAAATTCAATTTTTTTCTTTCAAGACATCTAAAAGCTCCGTATCAGATCTTATTTTTAGGGTATATTTCAATGGTTTTATTCTACAGAATCAATTCCGGGGACATCACAAATACCTGAACATAAATGAAGTTCAATGAAAACTGCTAATTCAAAAACTCTAACCATAACATTCTGCCTGGGATAGGTCTTTTTTGGTTCTAGAGCAGAGTATTAGTACTTAAAAAAAATAGGACACTGGGAAAAAG
>JANHFX010005653.1:193118-210856 GCA_027560015.1 Chloroceryle amazona
AAAGTAATTCAGGTGTTTTGGTTTTCCTCAGTGAAATTAATAAAAAAGTAAAAGAAAGCTATTAGCCAACAGGTTTAGCATCTACTTAAATACTCACTAATTTTAGAAATGTATTTTTTACTCTAAAAAATTGTCACTCACAGGCCCATGTTTCTGTCACTGCTGTTGCAGACCAAAATTTAAACTGATATTGAAAAAAAAGCCACATTTACTTTGAAAGTTACCATGATATATCAAAAATTATATTAAACAGAATAGCCATTTTGCACAGCATTGTAATTATAAACAGCACAAAAGATACTCAGCTGCACATCACAGCTGTTTATATAAGGACAATGCTATCGAAAGGACAGATGCATGTTCTGTGCAAAAAAAAAAAAAAAAGAAAAGCAAATAAAAGAAACCAAAAAGAAAACAACCCAAAGAACAAACCTACCCAAACAATCTAAACCCCAAAACCACAGCCCAACATCACACTTTTATTCACAGTTACAAGTCTCCCTTAGTAATGTATAGGGCTATCATCACAGATATTAACACAAGGGCTTGTACAGAGGTGCTTGATGATATGCATTAAATGTGTTTGACACTGACATCAGTCAAACTTCTGCATTAATAATAACAGCAATACTTAAAGACCACTAACCTTGAAGGAAGACCTTAACATTTCCTGTTGATATTTGTGTTTTGAATAAAATATGCTAAGTATTAAAAATGCTGCTATTCATCCCGTTCAGGTTAGTTTCCTATAAATCACATTATCAGCTGATAATGTGATTCACTTTTCTTACCACAGTCTTGGGTTTACAATACCTAATGTAATGTAACATTTTTATTTATCATTCATATTCATACATTAAATATTGGCTAAAATTAATTAAATACACTCTGTGAATGCAATATGTAAATAAACAGTATGCAATAATGAAAATATTACCAGAGTGAGGAAGATGAAGCAGAATAGGAATATGGAGAGATGACAGTAACATGAAATTTAAGATAGGGAATTTTTCTGTATTTGGTGAAAGTAATATACAGGCCTGTATATCACACTTCAGGTAAGACGGCAAAAAAGCAGTAGTGGTCAGCGGTAGAGAATCATGTGCAACAGCTGTTTGAAAAGGCTACTACCACCTTAGAGTGCACAAGCAAGGGGATTATTTATAAATCAAGAGAAATAATGGTTCCATTAAACAAAATCCTTAAGTCAGAGCTGATATCTAACTTCTCTGTTTTTTTGCAATACCTGTATATATGATTTTAACAGCTTAGTGTCTGAGCTTGGGCTTTCCTTAATGCAAAGCAGATAAAATGACTTAGCCATTTACCTTTTCAATAAGGAAAAAATGTGAGTAGGCAACCTTCTAATAGACAAGATTAATGAAAGGATCAATCTTAATGGAAGAAACTAGCCTAATTCTGTGAGGAGGAGGGCTGTGTGAGTTGAAATAATTGCAAGAAAGAGACATATAGGAGCATTTATTAAAGGGAAATCTGATGAACTCACATCTAAAATTTCCGTTAATAAGTTACAGGCCATTATCTTTCAAAAATTTACCATGCATACTGCAAAGGAAACATCATTTGACAAATTGAACTGTTCAGCCTTTGACATAAAGGCTACTTTTCTCCATGCTCAGAACATTTCTTTCTCTGAAGACAAACTTTGCCAGAAATGTCCTGGGTTCAGTTGGGTTGGAGTTAATTTTCACAAGAAACTGGGAGGGGACACAGCCAGGATAGCTGATCAGAATATAATTTGGAGGAACTGGCTGGAGGCATGGGAGGAGGGACTGTGGCTCAACAACAGGCTTGGCTTCAGGGTAGTCATCAATTGCATTGTACATCACTCAATTAATGTATTTGTATTATTGCTGCTATCATTATTTCTTCTCTCCTTATGTTGTCCTTTTAAACTATCCTTATCTCAACCCATGTTTTTCCCTTTTTCTTTCCAATTCTCCTCCCCATCCCAGCATGGGGCAGAAGACAGACTTGTTGGCTGGGCCTAAATCATGACAAGAAGGCATATTATTTTAGCAGGTATAAGTTCAAGTATTACAATTTTCAGTAACTGATATTTAAGCTCATGCTGTACACACACCTTGTTAGCTTTTGCTCAGTTAGGTGTCAGAATGTTCTACCCGTTTGTCAAAATGGATGACTTTGACTACGAACTGATTTTTCTACTTGAGCATAAAACATTTCTGTTGAGGCACAGAAAATAGAAATAGCAGGTTACCAGAATCTAAAATAAGATGGTGGAATTTGTATTTTTACAGGAGAGCTGGTAAGAAAATAAAAGGCTAAACAACTCCAAAAGGCAAGCAATAGGTGCACCTTATACACCAGCCTTGAAATGTTCTTAGCTGTTCAGGACACTAAAGTGGAGGACATTCAAAGTTTTTAACAGAATGGACCTGAAGAGCTTATATAGAGATTAAAATGTTATTTTATGATAAAAGGCTTCAAGAGTTCTGAATCTGTCAATTATTTGAAAGAAGAATGATCACAGGTGGTACCACTGAACTTGAAATCTTACTGTACAGATTATAAATGCAGCAGAATGAAAAATAAGGATAGGAAGATGCACAAGGAAGTAATATACCACAGGAACAGATGATGATACTTCTCTGTGTTGCACAAGAAGCAATGGAACATATGAAGGTCGTGAAAAGACTGTTAAGAGGATTCATATCTGCTTAAATATTCGGTATCTCTGTTTGCCATCTGGTAAACTGGCTGCATCTGTCCAAAGACAACTGGATGGAATTGGTGAATCTGTATTGCTCCTCAACCTCCACATGAGCAAAAATACAGAGTGATCTGGGTTAGTTGTTTGTTTCAGCAGAATATTACACGTCTGAATCTTTAACCACACTTCTGCAGTCAAATTGATTAATATTCTGTTCTCTTTAAAATCTTTATCAATAATCTGGATGAGTGGACTGAGGGCACACCCAGTAAGCTTGCAGACAACACCAAGCTGGACAAGGACATAGATCTGTTTGAAGGTAGGAAAGCTCTACAGAAGTATCTGGACATGCTGGATTGATGAGCTAAGGCCAATGGTATGAGGCTTGAAAAGGCCAAGTACGATGTCCTGCACTTGGGTCACAACAACCTCCTGCAATGCTACAGGCTTGGGGAAGACTGTCTGGAAAGCTGCCAGGCGGGAAAGGACCTGGGGGTGTTGGTTGATAGCTGGCTGAATATGAGCCAGTAATATGCTAAAGTTACCAAGAAGGTTAACAGCATCCTGGCCTGTATCAGCACTAGTGGGCCAGCAGGACTGGGGAAGTGATAACTCCTCTTATACTATCACTATCTATTCGCTGCTGTAAATCCTATAAAAGAGAAAAGTAAGCTCCTATAAAAGGATGCATTTTTAGTTCACATGTATTTGAAGTGTATACTCACACTGATGAACTTGTTTTGAAATCTACTATAAAAATTAAGAACTACCTGTATTCTATTACTGACTCTATAAATATGGCATGAGATATGTTATGGCTGTGCGTGAAATATGGAAAAGTTCTAGTACAATTTCAGAAATGCTGTCTGCAGTCTTGTAAAACAAGTTTATATAATCAACAGACTGCTAAAGATTGCCACATGTCTATGCAAATATATACACGAACAACGGAACAGCTCTGTATACATATATATCTATACACATCCCCCCCTTCTGTAAACAGAAAAAAAAGCAACTACAGAAGTATTCAATATATATACACACAGGGACAACAAAAATGATTTCAATGAATTAATGGTTTAGAAAGAGCTCTAATTACTGTTACTCCTTTCCTCAGATTTCCAAGGATGGGCAAAGGCAAGACATTCTTCCAAGTCTCCTGTAAGAATTTAGCAGCCAAGACAATGTAATCTTCAAATAAACATAGTGTTTAGCAAGGCTATAGTACATGCACTGCTAGTGTTGATGTGGAATATAAATTGAATCAGCTGGATGGAAGAGTGCAAGGCACCTCAATAAATACAGAATCAGGTTTACTGTATAATCACCTGAATTTTGAACTCAATGCTTATGAGCCACATAGTTCCAAGATCAGCAAACAAGGAAGTTACTGAAAAAAAATTATTCTAAGCATTCTTTCAAAATTAGACATAGACAAAACTTAGTCTTTGAGAGTTAGCTGTAGCATACTCCATCTTTCATCCTGAAGCTACACTTACATTGCTATTCCATCTCCAAAACCATATATCTGCAAGACAAAGTTATTAATGAGAATAAATTATGAAGAATGAGTAGAAGGCATATGGCAAGACGAGTTTTAATTTACTACTCCAGCTAACCTACTGGGACACTGCCCTGACATGTTTTATTCCCTTATGAAAGTAACTCGCTCCATAGAATATCTTCCAAAATTTGCATCTAGAATAAAACTATTTTAAAGTGGCTTTAATTAAGTATTTTTGTAGCATTAGAGATACCATATATGCTAGATTTATAAAATAATAATCTGGAAATTTTCTGCTGTGCTTTGCATGCTAAAAATTAAGATTCTTTTATTAGCAGGTCATTAAAGGGGCTGATTTATTTAAAATTACAAAACTTTGACATTTTCTAAAGCAAACCTGTTGGCTAGCCCCATCATTCATATTAATCCATGCAAGTTAAATATTATTGTGTTTTTAAAAAGGTATAGAAGTCTTCCTCCCAAAAAAGGAAAAAAACAAAACAAACAACAAGAAATCCAAACCATTAAAAAAAAAAGAAAAATATTGCTAAGCTAAGCATCACATCATGAGAGAAAAAAAAAAAATCTTGTCATCTTAACATGGTTAAAAATTGTTTCCTTTTTAATATGTAAAAACACTCCCAGAGTAATTCGGAATTATATTAATATTAATTTTCAGCTGCAGTGAGTGCTGGGCCATCTTATCTAAACCACGTTTTTCCCAAGAAAGGCTGGACCAGATGCACTTTGAGGTCCCTTCCAGCCTGGTAATCTATTATTCTAATTTTTTTTCATTAGCATCTACATGTGAAGCAGCCTGGAAATTGACAAAAAGCAGTGGCAACATGTAGAGGTACCATCTAGATTTATCTATCATATATATCTGTAAAAACCTCAGGAAAGAATAATGATCTATTATGTATCTATTGTAATTATTTTTGTTCTTAACTCTCATTCATATTCCATTACATCAGTCTGGTTTTGCTGTCTTCTGCAAATTACCATGTTGAGTAGGTGCAAAATACTATCAAATCAAGATAGGAAGGTCTGCAGACATAAACATTTGTGTTTAAAAATGCAGGAAGTCTTAACCAGTTTCACATACTTGTGATGGCTAGATAGAAAAGCTGAATGGCAGAAAGCAGAAACACCTGTAGCCCTTTGCCCTGCTTTTCGGATAGTTTTTCCTACTCTCCAGGCACAGAAAACTGATGTGCTCACCAGCCAGCTCCTGAAATGTCAACCAGTTTTTAACATCAAGGCATTGTGGTCACCCAAAGACAGGCTGAGTCAAATAAGCACATTGGATGTGACATTCTTATGGAAGATACCATCTATCAGAAGGATCAAAACACAAACACATCCCTCCTCGAGTTCTCTCACTTCAATCCACTGTTAGGTTACATATGAGTGGAAGACCAAGTTCAGGAACTGCTGAATGAAGCTTGAGACATGTAACAAAAATGTAAAACTTGAGACAACTAAATGGGAAAAGTTAGGAAAACAACTCCCAACATTGACACATCTGTTTTCAATTTGAAATAGGCCATGATGTGGCTAAATAAAAAGCAAAGATGATGGGTTTTTTTCCTCAAATTATTTAAAGGGTGTATATACAAGATTTAATCAAAAAGTCTGAGTAATGTATCCATATATGCACCCTTATACTTTACACTTTTTTATGCCAAAATCCTATGTAAACAGATGTAAGTATATAAAGAAGTAAATCTTCTACAGACTTAATATCATAGGTGAGGATTGTATTTTATAATAGTACAGTTTCACTGTAGTACTGGGAAACATTTATCGTATGAATGAGTTAGCAATGAACTTCAGTGTAAAGCTGAGACCTTACATTCATGCAGCATCAAGCAGAATGAAGCCTTTCAGAATAAATAGTATCACTCTCCATAAGGTTTCCTGCCTCTTCATGTCTCTAGAGCACACATACTTGACTGGCAGATTTCTTAAAACAATAAACCAGAATAAAAAATTTGGTATGCAACCCTTTTTGGGAATGTGAGTAATTTCCTACTGAGAAATTACCTATTGTTTAATGGAAAGTCATTGATCTCTGCCCACCACCTGCTTAGTCCAACTGCTTATTTAACACATTGGGTGATAGCAACACTTCATCTCTGAAATTACCCTTGCTGAAGCTAATGAACATCATGTTGTAATTTTAACTGGATTCAGATTTATCTCCAGCCCTAGCCAAGCACTGAGTTCATTAGTAGCTGACAGTAACTAGTGTGTTTGGCTAGCATCTTAATCTACAAATTGTTCCACTAAAATCAACATAGCTAAACATGCAAAAGTTGGCTCAACAGTTCTTAGGTGGGATACGGTGTGTATTTCAAGGTGTCATTCTTTCACAAGATCTGTATGGAACACTTACATTTGATTAAGAAAACTTATTCTGGATGCTTTTACACTACTAATTTATAGATACATATCCACATCTGTAAACCTCAGGGGAGATCAGAAGGGCTGGCCGTGACACCTATGTGAAACACCACTGCTAAACCGTATTCAAAAGGCGAAAGGAACTCTGGGATTATGTTGGAACTTACTCACATATGAGTAAAACATCCTCCCTCCATGTAAAGAGTTTATAATCCAAGAAATAATGCAATCAGGGAATTTGCAAATTCAAACAAATACCTGCGGACACATGTTATGCAGAAGATTCCCCCCACCAGACAGATGCACTTCTCAAAATATGGTATAAAAGGCCAGAAAGGGCTGCTGAGTTCTGCTGCTACCACCTAACCACAGGGAAGTGATCCTTTGAGAAGTGGCAGAATGTGGCTTCAATGCCTACAGACCTCTACGGTTGAAGACTTTTTCAAATTTTTGATGGACAAAGAATTTGAATCAGCTTTTGTTTTATTCAAAACAATGCATTCATAGTGCCACTGCTACCATGCCACTGTTAACTTTTGATATCAACAAATTATTATTTTTTTCAAAAGCTGGATTAATAGCATATCCTATGTCACAGTCGACAAAAGGACATTAAAAGTTTTCAAATGGTGTCTTACACACAAAAGGGTAGGATGGGAAAGTTAATGTAAAAATTATCCAGCTCAAAATAATGTCTTTTCATGGCCTTCTTTACAAAGAATGTATTGATTTGTAATGGTAACAGCTGACTCACAGACACCAAACTGACTCAATAACTGTCAGGATGCCATTATCTATACAACTTCCTCATGCTGCTGAAGAACAAATGTGCCTGAGCAGCCATAAGCATGAGCCAGTGTTTCACATGTAGAGCTGACTTGGTATGTTTCTCACATTTATTATATAACATTTTCCACACAAGAACACAGAACAGAAACTTGCAAGGCTGGTTGCCTTTCATGCTGTTATAAACAACAACAAAATGCACATTTTAAAATACTGCTCACTGTAGCATGATCTGAATCTATCTCTCTTTCAGCAGCACATATGGGCTCTGTATTAATCTAGAAATAACCATTTGGTTGCTAGTGGAAAAAGAATCAGCAGAACACACAGCAATAGAGACTGAAAAGATTTATATATAGATTTTTTTTTCTTGTTATCTGTACTTTACCGTGTTGTAAACAACAGCTTATTTGCAAAATTAGTTTGAGCTTACAGATATGTCAAGCCTATCCTCACATATGATTTAAAAACAGTTTTGCAGCAATGGAATGAAATTTTGCATCCAACAACTTTCACATACAACTAGTTTGTGCTGAAACAATTTGTCAATCTTATTTAACTGTTATTATTTTCTGTACTACAAGGAAATTCTAATTGATGCAGGTTAGACTTCTGCTGTCAAATAAAAGTAGTAACAGCTGTCTTTCACAAAATACAGTAAAGCTAGCTTGCATCTTCCCTGCCAAAACTAATAACTTATTCTAAGGTTGTCCACGTGCTGTCATGTGTCTCCTCTTCTCTCCATGAAAAGTAGAGCTGCATTTTCTACATCTACGTGGGTTCTCCACAAATACTTTTTTTTTTCTTTTTTTCTGTTTTTAGGTTTTTTTTTTTTCAAATGGCATTCAGGGTTACAGAATGGAAAGGAATCCCATTTCACTGCAGCCATCTGTTCCTAAAATGGAGATGGAATAGCATGACAAGATGGAAACTCTCTCTCCAGTCTCCACCTGCTCCCTGGGCAACTTACTTTAGTACTATTCCAGAACACTAAACCTTACTTAGAAAAGCCAATATACCAGATGTCCTTGACTGTCTCACCTGCTGGATGTGCTAACACTCACCATAACTGACCCTCCTGTCCAATCTCTCTTATATATGCATGCATGAAAAAGGCACCAGGCAGTGTGCACGATGACAAGTCCTCTCTTGGACGCTGTCCTAGGTATGTGAGGAATGACTGTTGTTTCAGAGCTGTTTGCTTGGGTTTTTTTCTCTTATTTTAGTTCTAGCTGCACAGCCTCATGTGCTTTGGTCAGGCAGCTCCCTGTTGACAATACCATAATAACCCACTTGGAAGCCACCACACAAGCAGACCTAATCTGAATAGAACTGAAATATGAACAGCCTTAGCAACTCAATGTGAGCATCCTCTGCCTAGGGAAAATATATAATCCCAGAGGAGTGGATATACATCTTCCTCACCTATGCTCTGATCATGTGTATGGGTTTTACACAGCTGTACCCACCTTGCTTTTTCTTTGATACAAGCTTTTAAATAATCATATGATAAGCTCCTGGTTTCTATCTCTGCTCCTCCTGAGAAGCAGGCCACATCATGCAGACTCTTCTGTGGCACATGGGACAGCTTAAACTTGTTTACTGCTTCTATAAAAGCCTATCAGAAAGTCAAAAAATAGTTATGTTTTCCCACACTATAAAGCAGATTGCCACTGCTCTCATCAAATCAGGTAAGCTGCAAATGAAATTGGTGCAATCTTCGGTCAGCACTGAATCTGGCTGCTCAGACCAAGAGTTACAAAGTCAAAGCACATATAGAAGTGTACAATCAAGAAACATGTTTAAAAAAATTAAAATTGTCTTGCAAACAAAAATTCTACAAATAAAACTCAGCATTTATTAGAACCCAAATGCTATTTCTTATTTTTCTAATATATTTAGGTCTTACCCCAAATACTCCCAATACATACATGTAAGTTTACCAGAATGTACTTACTGTCCATTTCACTATCCACAAGTAGAGATCATGCATCAAAATATGTTCTAGATATAAATATGTAGTAAAAATGTATTTTCAAACATTTACATCGGAAACTACAAAGCAAGAGTTATGTCTAGATTTGCTTGTTTTTATATTCCTAGTTCTTTATCAACAGACTTCTTTTACAGATGAGATAAAGTTCTACCTGTTTGCAATTCAATACTTTTTTACAGATTACTACTTTTATCTGTAAACAACTGATTAAGACTATTTCCCCTCTTTGCATTGACTTCGTACTCCCATCACATCCCCCAGAATTGAGGGAATGGCCCCAAGCCTCACATACCTCCAATTATGGTAGCTATGAAGAGAAGTAACTATTAATTAACAGTTTTTTCAGAAAACTATCCAGAAAAGGAAACAAAGAAACTCATGAGTGAACAAGAAAGATCTCTCTTGGTGTATTCCTTGTTTGGACAATGACTTATTTGGATTTGAGGACCTGTTTGCCACGCTAAAGCTGTTTTTATGATCTTTGTTTCTTGACATATCTGAAAAGCTAAGTCTGATGCAAAGACTTGATGGATGTCTGCCTAACTAATGCATGTAGCTATTACTTTGTATTTTCCTTCTTTATTACATTTTCAGAATCAAAAGGAGATAAGCATTACCATGAGCCACTGTCATCAATACCAAGGACACACACAAAAGATGTTTCAACAAAATGAAATTCTACATGTTAGTAGACAAGATGCTGTTAGAAAGTGCCAGATAATTAAATTTTAGAGAGAATCACAAATTTTGGACCTCTCAGAGTGATGAGATCTGTCAGACACAGATAAGAATTCATATTTTAAAAATATATAAGGTTTCATATTGCATCTTTCATTTAACGTGAGAACAAAATAAACCAGTTATTTGTGCCAAGTGTTCCAACCAGTCTGTCATGTTGTAAAAGACAATGTATCACTCTGGTTGGGCCACCACCTTTCTGACACTGAGAGACACAAGTTATAAATACTGAAGCAGGAATTTGTATTCACACAGTGTACCAAAGAAATAGTGGGAAAACAACAGAGGATGAATTTATATCAGAATAATGTCCTAACCAATGGTCCAGAGAACAGACAGCCCCAAAAGCAGAGGTGGGCACTAGAAGGGACACAGCAGATCTGTGTGTCTCAAACTGGAGACCTGGTTATGCTCTGAAGCAACTGCAGCCCATGGAGAGCCCATGCTGAAGCAGTTCTTGAAGGTTTACAGCCCATGGAAGACCCCAAGCTGAAGAAGGGGAAAAGTGAGAGGAGGAAGGATTGGCAGAGACCAACTGCTATGAACTGACCACAGTTCTTCTTCCCCACTTTCCCGAACTGGGAACAAAGAAATGAAGTTGAGCATGGAAATAAGGGAAGGTGCCTTTGGTTTTGTCTCTGTTTATCACTATGCAAATCTATTTTAATTAACAATAAATTAAATATTAAACTTTTTGAAGTCAAATCTGTTTGCCCATGACGGTAATTGCTAAGTGATCTCCCTGTCTTTATCTTGCCCCTGAGCTTTTCTGGCCTACTTTCTGTTGAGAAAGTGAGAGAGGTTGGGTGGGGGCCTGGCAGCCAGCCAAGGTCAACCCACGATGATTGGGGATCAAATTTGGGAACTGGTTTTTACTAATTTAGGTAGCCCAATTATACAAAAGTGACTGAAGTTCATTCTTCATTACAATGCCAAGCACACTTGCTAATAGTGAGATGAGCAGGACTTGTTACATAGAAAGTAAATGGAGATGTCAGCACCCACTGCGCCCAGACACCTTCTGCAAAGGCTTTAATTTCTGGGTTGGCTTCAGAAACTGCTTAAACTGATTTAAGGCTTTGCTGCTGCTGAAAGAGATCCTGCCCTACTTCCCACATACACATGACTGCACTATTCCTTGTGTGGCAGCAGTAAGTCTTATCTGGCTGAAAACTACCCTGTTACCTTTAGTGATGGAACAAAGAATGTAAGACCATCACTTCCAGCAAAAATGTGTTTTTATGCTACCATGGAAGTGCATCCTTGGGACTGTTTCAGCATGATTCCAGTGCAATGAGAAAATAACTATTGGTATTAGATTTGGATCATAGCTCTTCCCCTAACTTTACACTGCGGTTTCTTAAAAAGTCCATCCTGATTTATTCAGATGTAAAGATGTTTAGAAGTAGTCTGTTTTGTTTTTTTCCTTTGAAACAATTTGTCACCATTTTTTTTTCTACATCACTTGACCAAACCTGTGATAGGACCAGAGAAATTTCTGAGCCAAAGTAAATATATGGTCTACGTAATCTTGCATGCTCTTTCTGACAAATGACAACATCAACTATTTAAAATAAATGTGCATTACCTCCTGCAGAAGTTATCTGGAACATAATTCATTCCATGAAAGAATACCCCCCCACATAGCCATTTATTTTGCTCTATATGTTGACTTTTTTTCTTCCCCATAAAATCTTGCAAGAACTTGTTGCTGTTCTCACTACCATAAAATTTCAGAAGACCTTTGATTTTTGCCAGCTTCTTGGTTTCATCCTGTAGTAATCTGGTGGGCCTTTTACCTATGCAGTTAAAAACCACAATATCCTTCCCAGGTGTGGCATGCACTTGTAGGCGCATACTTTCCCCATAAACCTATTTTTTCCTCCAGATGGTTTTAGCTTCTTTTCTGCCTACCAAGTCATATCCCCCCTGCCACATAAACATATGCAGGAGAATAAGCCTCTATTTTCTGACCATCACGGATGCTAAAATTGACTGGGAGAAACAGCAAGTACTCCCAAGTACCACCTCAGTGAGTTCTGACTGTTTGATTGTTCTCATTTTGTTTAACAGCTTATGTGTAATTGCTGCTGGTTTAGACTGCAACACAATAAATGCAGCACTGTGGGAAGAAAGAAACCTTCTTTGCACCAGCAATTTTATTCTCTTATAGGCAGAGTAAGACCTGAACTTGATTGTATTACTTGGTGAATTTTTATTTTCCCCAAAAAAGCCTTTGATATGCCTGAAATATCCTCAGTCACTAAAACCCAGAAATCTCACTGTAGCTAATGATAGCTGAAGTTACATTCAGCTAAACAAGTTATACACAGTTTAATAAATTTCAGCACATTAATTTTTGCATTTATTGTCTTCCCTATTTCTAATGGATGCATGCATCACAGATCTATGTAAAATTCAATTTTCATTGTTGCCTAACGGTTTATCTTTAAGATGGAAATGATTAAGAAGGCAAGCTGTATCCATCTATAGCCTGGGGATTTTCATTTTACAGTGGAATGTTGGCTCCCAAAAGATGAATGAAGTCTTAGTTCTGAAAACAGAAGGTCAAAAAAATACAGGAAGAAGTTGGGCAAATATTTATATTCCCAGAGACAGGTTTACAGTCTATCAACCTTTGCTCTGAGACAGGTCTGCAAACTGTGGCAACACTGTTCACCCGCAATTTTGGTGTCCATTGCAACAGTGCCTTAGTCTTTGTTTCTTAAACAGTACCATTGTAATATGTGAACATCTTTCTAGGACAGAAAATATAGATATGTACTAAAAATATTTTTAAAAATAAATTAATCAGTTGAGAAACTATTTTTTTTTTCCTCAACAAATTTAAAGATGACATAGGTAAAATCCTCTGTCTTGCAGGGAGATTTTTAACATTGGTTTACAAGATATTTTCTTTTACTGAGGTATGCTGAGTATAAATATTAAAATTAATCACCATTAATCACTGAATTAAATGAAATTTTATTTGTATACCTTCATGGTCCATCATGGCTAATGGAGTTTTATAAGTATGAAAATGAAATGGGGATTCCAGGATTTCCACTTGTTTTCATAGGGCTAAAACCAAAATACTACTAAGTCAAGAAAAGGGGAAAGAACTCTATCAAACTGCTATGAAATGGCACTGTTTCTTGAATTAAATGGGGTCAGGCCATTGAGACTGGTTGGTCTGTGGCCTCCCAATTCCAGACCTGTACTATTTACAGCCTTCCTCTGTACTCTGTGGAGACTCCCTCAGTGCTGATGTGAATACCACACTCTGCATTTCTACAATGTTCAAAGCAACTACAGTGGAAGCAGCAAGAGAACACCTTTCATCCTTGTTACTGTCATCAAATAAAGCAAAAAATAACAGCAAAATCAACACACCACAAATATTTATAAATGGAAAGTAGCATTAAAGATAAATTACCTCTAAAAGAGTAAAAGAAATATTATTACCAATTTAATGTAATTTTTAAAATAGGAACAGTCCTTCTAACACCTAACTGAAATTATTTTAAGTAAGCACATCCTAATACTCAGTCTCAGAAGGTATTTCCTACCGACTCTGTTTATTACAGTATTCTCTTTAACCCAATTTGTAACATATTCTATAGGCATCAACAACATTAAGAGACCTACCAAACAAATTCTATGACTTGGTTGACAGATTAAGAAGCATATCTAGGTCAGCTTCATACATTAGATCCTTGGATTTTGTTGCATCATTAAGATACTGGTGTAGATTTGTATTTATTTTTTAATTCTCCTGGATTCATTCTTATTCCATTTTTGTTTTACTTTGTTTTTCCAATTCATATTTACCTTACAGACAATTTTATTCTATTTCACATTCCTGTGAACGTCATTGTATCTTACGATTATGTGGATAATCTCTTCAGTAGCAATCCACCTCAGGGCACAAGACAGTCAAACGTGCATGCAAGTCCTTGAAGATACTGTTCAGATAGAAATCCGATTTTCAAATCTCAAAACATTTGCCTTTATTTAAATTAGTTTGATCTACAACATTGGTGACTTACTCCCAGACACATGTATAGACAGTGTTTCATATTCTCAGAAGAAACTTTCTCTGAGACACACACGATAGTGAACAGAGATGGAAATTAATTTTATTACTGTGATGAACACACTACTACTACAATCAAAATTCATTTGCAACTTTTGGTGGAACAGGAACAGATGCAGGGGAATTAGAATACAATGTATTTTTTCAGTCTCTCTCTCACTCTTCCCCCCCAGCCTTTTCCACATTCAGCACAGGGTCGTATTGTGTTTCATTACTGAAAATTAAAGGTAGGCTTTCAGCAAAATGACAGCTACTGCTAAAGTCACACATTGAGAGTATCACAACAATCTGCTCTACAACACATACAAATAGTATTATTCTTTCCAAGTGATTTATTTTCTTTGGGGACAATTTACTTTGAGGACACATTGCTTTGCATTTTCATGTGGCTCTTCGCTTGTTTTGTGAACTTTCATTGAGAAGTGCCCTGACATTTCATTGTCTTTATATGCTGTCGCTTTTCATTTGACCTGTGAATGATCTCCCTTTCCACAAGCTCTCTGAGGAACATGTACACAAACAGAAAAAGCATAAAAAGCTCTAACCCAAATGAAGCCCTTGCAAGTATAAACAATTAATTGGTATGGGAACTGTGATGTGCACCAAGTCCTGTAAATATCTTCTGACTATACAGAAACTCTTTTCCTTTATTAAAAGGAGTGGGTTTAGTATAATGTTTCACTGAAATTTCAGCAAGTCTGGCAATTATAAGAAATCTTAACAGAACAAGATTGTTTCTCTTACTCTGCTCATCCCTGGAGAAAACATGAAAGAGACTGGGTGAAGACAGCCTGAGCTATAGCAAGCAATGCTACTTAGATTTAACATATTCAGAAAATATCCATGCAATTTACTAAAACCAGCTCCTTTGATTAATTTCAAACAGTTATCAAGTCAAGAAGTACTGAAACAAAGCTAAAATGGGCATTAATACATTTTTACTGCTGATTGCTGAAACAAGTATTTTCAGATGAAGCAGTAACAGTAGCAGTATAATAAATTAATTTCCAAAGTCACCAAACCAGAATAGCAGTGAAATAACCTCAGAATATCCCTAAAAAAATGTGTGTCTTTTCCCCTTACAATAACAGTTAAATAGAGATGTAAATTAGAGGAATGAAGAGGACTTTTATTTACTAACATCTATGAGTACTCTGCATTTTTTGTATTTGTCTTTCGAAAAAGAATAATAGTCTATTACCAATGTAATTGCCTTACAGGAAATAAAGACTTCCTCAGTAAATATATTTATACCTGGACATCATTGCTCTCTATTAATACAATCGTGACACAAGTTTCATTTCTGGTTCCTAAAATCAGAAAAGCCAAATTATTTGATCTAGAATGTAAGACCAATACTACAATCCCTGCTCCTAATTTCAATATGCTACCTACATCACTGGTACAGAGGCTTATGAAATTACTGCAGAAGTGATGTGACTGCCTGGTGAAGATGAGGGTGTACAAGCCATAACTCAAATGGAACTCGTTAACTAAAAAGGTACAGCAGACATTGTATCTAAAACCTGAAGAATCACAGCAAGATAATAAGCAGCTTCCATCACTTAAGGTATTCACAGCCAAAAATGTAAGAACACACACTACTGAATGTAGTGTCAGAGACAATCCTTACTCAGGAGTGATCTGCGTAGCGGTGCACAATGGCAGATGCCACAGCATATTTTTTCATGATGCAAGGCTGCTCAAGATCATCTATGGATAATGAACCATGACAGCTTGGGATTTGATAAAAAACAAGTTGATGGTGAGAGAAGGCAAAGAATGTAGCTACTATCTGAACAGCCAAAAAATGCATATAAACTGTTTTTTTGCCATCTTTAAAATCAGTGTGAAATACAATGTATTACCACAACATTATATGTGCTAATAGACCTTACATCAGAGAAAGCTATTTCTATTTTCTTTTTACTACCTCTATTTCTTGGAAAGCACCACACATTCAAGCATTTAACAGGGTATAGAAGGTAAAAGAATCTGTTTGTTTAAAATACCTTATACGGTTGGCATCAATGCAGATTTCTTTCCAAGGGGAAATCTTGAATGAAGGCTTTATCAGTCAGTTTCTAGTTTCTTCACAGCTCAGAAAAAAATCCGTTTTCTCTTCTCCCTTTAAGAGAAAGGCATTCCATGTAACTGTTTGCCAGTACCTATGCAGCTGTATTTTCCATTTTTGCCCACTAACAACTGCTGTTTAAAAACTCCTTTAATTATACTTGGTTTGTTTAGTGCCCTTCAGCTGCTGATTGCCAGAAGTTGATTATCATGAGAGATAATCAGATTGTTAAGATACACAGGGAAAAAAAAATAAAAAAATACATGAATGAGTTGTCTTCTTCATGGACTCATTTGGACCGTTTTCTTAGTATGCTACAATATTATATATTTCTGTAGATTTCATCAGTGAGCCAGGTACAGTGAACTGTAGTAATCTTACAGCAGTAAGAAAATATCAAGTGTATATCTCAACAAGGTTCCTTAACTTAGCATGGTCAGTGAATTAATTTGATACCAAAAAGACATGGATTTATACTTGCACGTTTTTTACCTTCTACACACAACCAGACAATTTCAAAACAGTTTGTATTAAGAAGCAAAAGTGACATAAGAATGAAATCTTTAGACTCAAAAAATTTCATAGAACTATTCAGATTATGAGGAGAAAAAAATAAATCTTTCTCAGCTCTTCTGTTTTCCTTCTATAGAGTCTGCTATTCTGATCAATTGAGAAAATTCAAGTCACATTTTTCCCCATAGCTATGATGAAAAGCTCCAGTGAAGTGAAAACTGAATTCTTACTGTGCTAGAAGTTGTTTGAGCAAGACTGTTAGAGATATTTAAGATTTTATAAATCAAATCCCTGGGATGGGCAAAGGAGAGGAGTAAAGCTGTATCTACATATCTGCTCCACAGATGGAAGCTGAGGTACACAAAATTAAACAATATGTTGAATGTCACACAAGGAGCCTGGTTTAAGGAAACTTCTCAGCCTTAAATGTCTTGCCCAATACCTTATTTGTACACCATAAAAGCTGTTCTCAGTCCCCATATCTTACATGGGGGGGCCACCAAACCCCCACCTGGCCACCAACCCCCCCAGCTGGCCACCAACAACCCCATACAACGCTACAGGCTTGGGGAAATGTGGTTGGAGAGCTGTCTCGCGGAGAGGGACCTGGGGGTTCTAATTGACAAGCGGATGAATATGAGCCAGCAGTGTGCCCAGGTGGCAAAGAAGGACAATGGCACCCTGGCCTGTATTAGAAATGGTGTGAGCAGGAGGAGTAGGGAGGTAATTGTCCCCCTGTACTCAGCACTGGTGAGGCCTCAACTTGAGTACTGTGTCCACTTCTGGGCACTTCAGTACAAGGATATCGAGGTGCTGGAGTGGGTGCAGAGGAGGGCAACAAAGCTGGTCAAGGGACTGGAGAATAAATCGTATGAGGACCATTTGAAGGAGCTAGGTCTGTTTAGTTTGAGGAAGAGGAGGCTGAGGGGA
>JANHFX010005654.1:0-16670 GCA_027560015.1 Chloroceryle amazona
CGGCCAGCTTCATCAGGGGGTTGGAGCCCCCACACTCCGGTTCCACCAGCTCCCTCATGGCCATTGCGCCAGGCAGGGAGGGAGCGAGGGTCGGCGCCAAACCCCACTGGGCCTGCACCTGGCCCCGGGGCGGCACAGACACTGGTTGAACGCCGGGAGGAGCGACCGGCAGCACCCGGCGCCGGGCCTTGGGCCCCGAACCATCTGCCACCCGTCAACCCTCCCCTGCCAGCCACCCCCCATCGTCTACTCGGGCCGGGGGGCCCCGAGGCCGGGCCGCCGGCGAGGGGAGCGCGGCCGCAGCTCTGCCCTCGTGACCGAACTGAGCTCCGCTAAAAGTGCACCCGCACGCAGGGTCCTGCTGGCGGTCCTGCTGCAGCAGCGCTGGCGGGCTGCTGGGGCGGGTCTGCCTCTTGGGTCGCTCAAACAGACAGCAGGATAGCGGCGAATCGCACTTCCATGCCTACGCCGGTGCACGCTTGCCTCCCCCCGCGCCTCTCCGCAGCCTGGATTCATGAGGCGCGAGTGCCTTCCGCCCTGACATCCCGAGGCTCTCCAGCCTTCGGGAAATACGGGTCCCCTCCTGTGTGCTGGTTGTAGCTCGGGACATGTAGTAAAAAGCAAAAAGACGAGCACAGTCTGATGGAATGGACTTGTGTTGAAGGACAGGGTCGATACTGCTGCACAGTAACACTGGGGAAGGGGGAAAAGGGGTTGTAAATCTCCTTGAGATGAGTCAGTACACGGTGGCTGTGGCCTGCAGGTTTCAACACTCCTCCAAACGGAGCCTTTCCTGTGGCCTCCATCTTCTGGACATTGCACACGTTGGTGAATGTCTGCGTGGGAGGGAGGTCCAACAAGTAGCCCTGCTTCATGCGGAAGCAATTCCTGACGACTTGCTTGTAAAGACATTTTTCCCAATAGCTGTAGCCCGCTGTGTTACCTTGATCCATTCATTGTACACATCTTTTGACATGTGGAAGTGTATATAGCCTGAGTGGCAAAACCAGCTCCCTTACCTTACTGTTATGAGCCAGGTGTTCCCTCCTGCGATGGGACTGGTTGGATAGTATAATTCTCTAAACTGATTTCCCAAGTGGGTGCAGACATCTTCCACAGCCAGACAGATGATCCTTCAGCTTCATTTATCAATGGTGGGATGAGATAGCCCTGTGGATAAAAGGGGGAGGGCAGTTCAGAATAGCATCTTCTGGTACTTAAAATGAAATTCAGCTTCCCTGACTTGGACATCTAAAGATGGTAGCTTGGATTTAAAAAAATCCTCCTAATGAGAGGCATCTGAAATGCCTCAAATGAGACTTCCAGAAATGCCTGTTTCTTTCAAAGCCTAAAGGAGAAACATCCTGGTGACTGCTTTCCTTTCAGACACCTATGGTTTTAGATGCCTTAGGGCAGATAAATTCCAGTTCTGGTGGTAGGAAGTGTAAATTGTTTGGTAACATGGAAGATAATGCTAGAGCACCTCCTAAATGCTTGTATAATGTGCCAGATATTGTACTTACAGGGAAAGCGTGGGGAAGGCTGAATAATGTGGGGGTATGCATGTAGACTCAAGCATATATATGGTGCACATACAGTCGGAGAACTAGACTTGTGTTATGTAACAGAGCTGACCCAAACTTTGTGAATGTTAAGAACTCTTGAGATCAGTATTGGTGATGGAACTCCTCAGAGGGGATTGGGCCTGGGCAGCTGGCTGTGAGAAACCAAGAGATGAAAGTGCAGAGGCGCTGGCCAAAGAGGGGCCAAGTAACAGCAGACAGCTAGCCCCTGTCTTCATTCATCTGAACGTCCAGTGTGCTGGGTTTGGTTAGTGGCAGTGCTGTCAGAGTGCTGAAAGAATTGTGCCATAGGGATTGTACTGGCAGAAGCTGACGCGTGAGGAACAGAGTGCACACTAGTATTTATCTAGGACGTGTTCATCCAACCCATCCATCCTGTTGCTATTGTCTTTCTAGCTTGCAGAATTCATCCCTACATGTCCCAGTTGCTTGTTTGCAGCAATCTTTGTAGCTGAGGTATTGGTGATGGGGATAGGCAAGTTGTTGGGACACTTCTTCCAATTGGCTTGATCTGTGTGGTGGCCATTTGTTTATGACTACTGTGGTGAAGTGTTTCCACATCTTAAACTTCCAGACAAGTGATTCACATTAGCGGATTCATTGACATTCATTGGTCAGACTCCCCAGAAGCACCTCAGGTTGTCATTCAGGAGACATCTCTGGTGCCTGAGTCCTTTCTAGAAAAAAAATAAATGAATTTGAATGACATCTTTATTTCCTTTCTCCCTGCATTATGGGATCACCATTCCCCTTTCATACCACTGCCCCTCTTCTCTCATGTGGATGGCTGTCATTACCACCTATCTCCAGAATGCAGGGAGCAGCATCCTATGAGATCCAGACTAACTGGTGCTCTGCAAATTGCTTCTAGGAAGCACCCCGTAGCCTCATATCCCATTGTAGTCTTACACACAGTTTAATTGCTCTTTCTTCTCATTCACAGTGCGCAAGCAAGAGATCATTAAGATAACAGAGCAGCTGATAGAAGCCATCAACAATGGAGACTTTGAGGCTTATACGTAAGTACAGATGTCTTCTGACAGGTTGTTCATCAGCTTGTGTGGAAGGGATGCTCTGGCTCCTGCGTATGAATTGTTGTCATGCAGTCAGGGATTGTAAGAAGTTTTATGCCTTTTAGCCTCTTATCAGTTAGGAGTAGGAATGTGGTAGAGATCTCTAAATAAACATCAGTTAGACGTCAGGTGTCAAGCAGCAGCAGAAGTGACAAAGGGAAAATGTCCTGGTTTTGTAAGAAAACTAGCAGGGAAGGCAGCGAGATGGGCAGAAAGACAAAGAAAATCCAGAAGCCTAAAGACTTGTTTTATGTAAAATGCCAACTAGCACCAACTCTGTGTTGTTGCAGTAGGACTGAGTGCTCCAGGAACTTGTTCCTTGGAGTAGGGAAATAGGTGGACACAGGGTGTAAGTCAAATGACATACCAGTGCTTCATTGTGTAAATAACCCTTAGTCTCAAATGCAGACTGTAAGCCTGTGGTGCTTTTCTTTGCAGAAAAATCTGTGATCCTGGCTTGACCTCATTTGAACCTGAAGCACTGGGGAACCTGGTTGAAGGAATGGATTTCCATAAGTTTTACTTTGAGAACTGTGAGTGGGTAGATTTGCTAACACTAACAGCTTTCTCTCTAATCTTCCTTTATGCCACATTTGCGGGGGGAGGGGGGGGTGGTGGTCCTTGTTTTTCCTGGCTATCAGAACCAGCAAGAACTTGATTGTGCATGGGTTATAATGCATTAGAAGAACCAGCATGCTTTCTCTCAAAAGCCTTTTTCAGCAACAATTGCAGTTCTAACCCCCAGACCCTTCACTGTAGGCACACAGTTTGCCTGGTGCCAATACTTTGTAAGCATGGACTGCACGAGTTTTAAAAGCTTGAGGCACCGGATATCCTACTGATAGGGAAATGGAAATAATGAGGATATTTTGATGGAAACAACATAAATGTTTGGGTTAGACATACTAAATGGTCAGAAATAAAGATAGTCGTGAACAAATCAGTCACACCTTCACTTTGAATTTTCCCTGGATGGTTTCAGATCTCTTAATACCTAATGGCCATGTTATGTGGATACAAGGGTCACCTTGTCAGCCTGGGACAGGAAGAAGAGTTGGGAGAAATGCTATCATTTATACTAATGGATTTTTCTTCCCTTCCTGGATGTCTCCACAGGATGAGAGAATTGAAATTTAAATCCTGAGCTGTTCAATTTATTTTATTTTGGGAGTTAGGTCAAGGTCCTTAGGCAAGTTCTAGTGCTCTAAGTGTGCAGAGACTTTGTCTCTCTCAAAAGCTTGTTCTGGAGTGAGTTTTACACTTCTTTGAGGCTTGTTCATATTTAATGCAGGCCTAGTTTAAAGATCTTCTAATTATTGACTCCTTTGAAACAACATTCTATCAAATAAGATCTTTTTCTATAACTGGATAAACAGCAGCACTGGTATTGGAAAAGTGGCTTTGAGCAAGAAGTGAGAGGAAAGGGGCCAGGGGATACTAGGCAATAGTAAGTGCACAGCTTCTAAATAGAAGAACAGGTGGTAGGGGAAAGAATTGCTTGGGTTTTGCCTGGAAAATTGCAGTAGCCATTTTTACTGTATCCCAGAATCCAACAGAAGGTGAGTGGAATGAATACATAAAAGTTTGGAAGATGCAGAGGGCTGTTCCTTCTTAGTAGTAAAATGCTGATGGTTTTGCATGTTCTGCCAGTACTGTCGAAGAACAGCAAGCCAATACACACAACCATCCTGAACCCCCATGTCCACGTCATTGGTGAAGATGCTGCCTGCATCGCGTACATCCGCCTGACTCAGTACATTGATGGCCAAGGCCGGCCCCGCACCACACAGTCTGAAGAAACCCGTGTCTGGCACCGCCGAGATGGCAAGTGGCTGAATGTCCACTACCACTGCTCTGGAGCTCCTGCAGCACCTCTCCAGTGAGGATCAAATACAGGTATGGACTTTCAGGGAAGAAGTATACCATACATACAGCTACAGCTGCTTTGTGTGGGAATTCAGTATTCAAGGCTGTTTAGCTGGCTGTGAGAGAACCATTTTTCATTGTCCGTAGCCTAAACACTTCTGCTGATCACTTGGCTTTCCTTTCTCTAAGCCCTGTCCTCTGGACCCAGTAGGATTATCTGCCACTCTTGACAAACTGGAGTCATGTACCAGATGGTTGTTCCCGAGCATAGCTACCCTTATAGCAGCAGTGCTTCCTCCCAGGTGCTTGGGTGTCTGCTAGGACAGGGTGCTAATCCAGAGCAGAGAGGAAGAGTATCTCATGCTGTGCTCAGGTTTGCTGTTTCCCAGCTGTCCGGGGTTTACTGTTACATGCCAGGGCTGATTTCAGAGAACAACTTAAAAGGGAATGTGATGTTCTGGAGAGCATATTTTAAAATCTATACAGAACTATTTTAAAATCTATACAGAACAGTTGCTATGCCATAAGGGAAAAGATTTATTCATGTAAATTTTACTATTGATTTTCTGATTAGCAGAAGCTGGTTAGTGTACAGTGTTAAAAAAACTCAGATAAAAAAATCTAAACAAATAATGATGTCAGAAGATTTTAAAATATCCCTCAATTAGCTTGCCATAATTCAGCATTGGCGGAAACTTTGATTATAAAATCTGACTTGATTACATTTGTTGCTTGCTCCTCAAGGACAGCGGATCCATTTACTTCTGCAGCATTTAGGCATTCTTGTTTATTGCCTTACTGGTTTCTTTTAGTTACACGTACAAAGTCTTTCTGCCTCCTTTCATTTTATGCTGAAGTATATGTCCCATTCATTTTAAAGATCTAAGTTTCCTAATCTTAGGACCTTTTTACTAAGGATGTTCTATTTCAGAGCAGACAGAAAAAACACCTCCACCTGGGAGACAGGGGTTTTTTTAATGTAGCCATTGAGTCTTGTGTACTACTTGGGACTAAGCCAAGGGCAATTTTTATTCTTTTGTATTGTGAGGAATTCAACCCTACTGAAGGCAATGGAAATGAAAGCAAACTATGATAAGCAAACTGAAGAGGTCACAGATGGAATTTGAAAAGCAAAAGCCAGCTGGGGGCACCAGAAGCAGGGAGGCATTCAAGAGGCTTGGACATTGAGCTGAATTTCCAGGGGGTAATGCAGCGAGAAGGATAAAGCCTTTGCAGGGAAACAAAAAAGAAAACCATATTTGCATTAGTTTTTGTCAGAGATTTTGAGGGAGACTTCTGTCCTGGATTTAGTCCAAAAAAGATGCAGAAGAAATTATTAAAGACAGTGATGTCTCAGTGTCTATACCTAGAAGTTCTGAGGAATGGATAGTGTTAGCTGCTACAAAAGAGGTATGTTTCCTCGACTTGGTTGCTGAAATGTTGCACCTCCTCCAAAATTATGTGCTTGGAGGGTTTCTGAAAACTGCAGAGCAGAACACATCTCCAAACCACAAAATGTTGGTTAAAACAATATTTAAAAAAAAACAACAACATAACACCGAACAACTCTAAGTTGAAGTTAAGATATTTATTTGCATGCATTTCTGGGTTCTGAAGGAAGTATCACGTGCAATTCGGACTGGGGTCAGTCTGGGCAGCCCCCATCTGGAAAAGCTGAATTATAGAGGAGCAGCTTTCGCCCATGTACAGTGAAGGGTAAAGATGAAGAAGTTATGAGGTGAATAAGAATGCTTAAATAGAAATCAGTGGTTTTTTCTCACCTGCAAGGCAGAGTTCGTTGTTGGATAAGTCATCTTAAAAGGAAACTGCAGCTATAAAAGAAGTTTGATGTTAGAGGACTTTGTGTAAGGAGGGAGAAGACCAATAAGAGAGTTTGCAAACAAAGAAATGGTAGAATGAAGATTTGGCTACGCTTTCATGTGAGGACAATGCTAAACAAACATGAAAAAACCCCAAACTTAAAACTGATGAAAATAAATGCAGTCATTTGAGACAAGAAGATTAGCCAGGAGGAGCCTTTACTAAAAGCAGTCAGTAGGGCTACAACTTCGCAAAATTGTAGAAAATCTCATACATTTGCTTAATTATTAAGAACATTCAGAGACTAAATTACTGAAGACTTAAAAAAACCCCAAACTTTTCAGTTCCAGGCAAAAGCCAATGGGAAGTGAGACAAACTGCTCCTTAAGACCAGAGCCTTTGATCAACCCTTGAGAAACTTCTTCGATTCCTGGGACATCACTGTTAGATAGTGGGTCCAGGTCTGCTCCAATCAAGCAAGTAATTCATTTTAGGGAGTACTTTATTTTCATTGGCACACTCAGCCATTTGGAAGGGAAAACATGTGCCTCTTGTAGTCAGGGCTCTCCTCAAAAGCCCCAATCTCTGTTGCGTTAGGAAGGGTTTCTGCCTGCACCAAATAATTAGCCTGTAGAAAATGTGTTTTCTTAATTGTATAGAGCTAATGTTTGGCTTTATTTCCTTCCATCTTCCATGCTGTTTTCCCCTCTCCTTTCTGGGTGGACTCTACCTCTTCCTGAGTGCAGCATCTTGTGGAGATACTCAGCTGGAGGGCAATATCTTCTTAGCAAGCAGCTCTGGAGTGCCTGAGTAACAGCGACGGTCATGTCTGTTTTGACATTAAAAAAAAAAAAATACAAATTACAAACAGGCAGCAGCCAAATGCACGAAACCCTGCATGCATCTGATGCTCCAGGCACTGCCTTTCTGTTGTTTTCCATGGATCCATCGTGTCTGTTTCTGCTGTACGAAGGTGTTTTTAAATCAAAAAAAAAAAAAAAACCAAACACACACACAAAAAAACAAACCACACAAAAACATGCTGTTTGTATAAAATAAGAAAAAACAGGAATGATAAGTAACTGACAGCTTATTATCCAACATGCCCCCTCCCCCAGGGCAGAAAATGGCAGCAGCTGGAACATCTTTCAGAAATGAAGTGAGGGGGAAAGCAAAAGTGAAGGAGAGAGAAAGAGTGAGGGAGAGTGAAAAAAGGAGGCGGCTTGAGCAGTGGATGGCTGAACTGTGCTCCACAAAGCCATGGTGGAAGTTAACATCGCCTTCAGGCTGTGCTGCGACTTCAGTTGGTGAGAGGTGGCGAGGAGACCTCAGAGGAACCAGTGTGAAGACTGGCGTTCAAGAGAGAGGAGGCACTTCTCTTCCTGTTGCCCAGCAGACTGACTTCAGCCTGTTCCTTCTTCAATTTCTATAAAGCAAGAAAGCTATGGAAAGCTGGTTGCTCAGCTGCTGGATCCCAAAACAGACTTTTTTTGTTCTTTTTTTTTTTTTTTTTTTTTTCCATGGGAAGAAAAAAACCAAAACACAAAATGGGATGTTGATTTAAAACTAAAGATGGAATTAAGGATTAAAAAAAAAAATAGAAGCTTACTCTTCAGAGATACTGGTTTTAAAAACAGCCACTACCTGGCCAAACATGGAGGTTTGAAGCCAGCTTATTTAATTTAACAAAACAAAAAAAGCATTGCATTAAGAGCAGAGATTTTAGAGGAGAAGGGTACATGTATGGGATTTTCTGTGTTTTTTTCCCTTTCTAGTAGCATAGTTGGGATCCACAGTGCTGCAGAACACGTTTCTTAGGAAGCAGACAAAAAAATTTAGTGTTATGTTCTTCATGAAAACTTGCACATACACTCCTATATGAGGCATAAATAGCGTGTGGTTTTTTTATACTGAAATATATGCACCCATAGAATTGAAGGGGTTACTTGGTCTCCTGTTTGATTTGTTTGGTCTCCAAGTGAAACAGCAGTAGGAGCCAGCAGCCCCAGCCAGGTGCTTCTCCCCACCACTAACCCATATGATGTTTGTGTCATGTTTCCTAGTGTTTATTTGGGTAATTTTTCTATTTTTTACAGTGAAGTTGTAACACAGAAAACTATCAGATCAGAACCTCAAAAAACATAGCCCAAGGACTCCAGGCCACTTCCCTGAGTTGCCTCTGGGTGTTAGAGGATACCTCATGAGGCAGAGGAAAAGGGGAATTAGCACATGTGATCTGATGTTTGTCCTTTGGGCCAATTCATCTTCCTTTCTTTTCTTTGCTGCAGAAGGAGTCCATTTCCTTTATTCACTGGGTGGGGAATGTGGGTATGTTTTGTTGATCTTACTAAGGAGAGAGCCTAGCCCCAAGAAGAAAATGGCATTTCTGATGGACCCAATAGGATTTGTCTTGACCGAGGCAAGGCATCACGTGCAGAAGTTGGGATGGGCTTTTACCTGAATTTCTGTCTACCCCTGTCAGTTTTCAGATCTTTCAAGGTAGTTAAAGTGACTATGTTGGCAGCACGCTAAGTGTGAGGCAGCCGTTTTACAGAATATGGAAGACAGACAATTTGGAATTTTAATCCTTATTTCACAGAATGCGTAAAATAAAAGTTGTTGCACAAAGTGGAGCTGTTGCTTTTCAACAGATAGCTCTCTGCTCCCTTTGTTAGGGAGGTGCCATCCCACACCAGGATTAGATCAGCTGACCCCTGATGGAGGAGAAAACCATCCACACTTCTCAGGTTTGTCTGAGCAAATATACTTTTCTTCCTCCCTTCACCACCCCAGGGCAGAGTGTGGGGATTAAACCCATGGAGGGCAAACACTAGATTTTATTATTTCGAAACATTTTTAAGAGCACTAAGTCAGTGAGTGAAGTGGAAAAGTGAAAAGCCTGATATTTTATTCAAATTCTTTTATAAAGCCACAAAGAGAAAGCCAACAAGGGGTTACAATTATGCCATTTAGAAAAAAAGATAAATACAAAACATTATGCATGCCTTCTTTAGGTCTGATCTTCTTTGTCTCTTTACCTGGTGGTTATTAATAATAATAAAAAACAACAACAAAGAAACCCTCTGCATTAAGTATTTGCATCTTTCAGAGAAAATTTTAAAAGAACAGAACTGTTGGGTTTTTGGTTTTGCACAGTCTTGGAGACAAAATTTTTGTTCGTTTGTTTTGTTTCCTTTTAAGTTAATGAGAACCTTAGCTTGGTATGGCCATTATCAAACACAGCTGTACACCTTTAGCGTTCTTAATGTTCTCTTATGGGGCTAATATAAGCATCTATATAATATATATTATAAATATCACATTTTAAACAGGAAATGGAAGGCATTTGATGCAGAATTTTTGCATGATATAGAAATAATTAAAGTTAGCTAGTGTTTGTTTGTTTGGTCTGAATGTTGGTAGAACCTTCATAGCTTTGTTACAATGAAACCTTGAACTGAAGATATTTAATAAAATAACATTTAAACAGTGCAAAGTTTTGAGTGTCATGTTTTTCTCTTAAATTGTAGGACAATGTGGAATTGGCAGTTCTGGACTAAGAATCAGTCTGCAACGTTTTTAGGGGGGTTTTGTGTGTCAGTTAATCATGTGATTTAAAAACGCCATGTTTAAAAAGGAAAAATAAGTAAGTGGAACCATACCTAAAATGAAAAAAATGTTAGTGTTAGCAAAAACAAAGGGACAACAGAACCTGTTAAATAAACTTTGTCATTTCTCCAACAGCCCATGGGATGATAGGGAAATGTTGCTTCTGTTCCCGATAGCCTAACCCTTGGCAAGCCCATGCTGTTGCTTCCTTTCTCAGACTTTGTTTTCCTCACCAATATTTCAGGCTCTCTGTGAGAGAAGCCATCTAGCCATTAGGTTTGCCTGATGTAAATGTGCTGAACTCAAGTTAGGGGGCAGCTCTTGTATTTGTGAGCTAGTGTATTTTGTGTCCTGGATGACATGCTCCTGCAAAGGCACGGAGTAGTACAAATTTGCCTGGTCTAGCAGTATAAGCAACACCCAAGTGGTGTTCCCCAGGGCTCAGTATTTGTGCCAGTTCTGTTTAGTAACTCTATCAATGACCTGGCTGAGGGAACTGAGGGCACCCTCAGTAAATCTGCAGAAGGGCTGCTGAGGGTAGGGAGGCTGCAGAGGGATCTGGAGAGGCTGGATTGATGGTCCAAGGCTGGTTTTATGAGGTTCAACAAGGCCAAGGGCCGGGTCCTGCCCTTCGGTCACAACAACCTCAGGAAATGCCACAGGGTTGGGGAAGAGTGGCTGGAAGGCTGTGTATTGGAAAAGGACCTGGGAGTGCTTGTTGATAGCTGGCTAAATATGGGCCAGTGTGTGCCCAGGTGGCCAAGCAGGCCAACAATATCCTGGCTTGTATGAGAAATAGTGTGGCCAGCAGGGCTAGGGAATTGTACCCCTGTACCCTTGGCACTGATGAGGACACACCTTGAATACTGTTTTCAGTTTTGGGCCCTTCTCTACAAGTAGGACACTGAGGTACTGGAGCCTGTCCAAAGAATGGCAGTGAAGCTGGTGAAGGGTCTAGAGAACAAGTCTTATGAAGAGCAGCTTGAGGGAACTGGGGTTGTTGATTTATCCTGGAGAAAAGGAGGCTGAGGGGAGACCTTATTGCTCTCTACAGCTAATTGAAAGGATGTGGTAGTGGGGTGGAGGCTGGTCTCTTCTAAGTAACAAGTGATGTGATAAGAGGAAATGGCCTCAAGTTAAGCCAGGGGAGGTTTAGATTGGACATTGGGAAAACATTCTTCACTCGAAGGGTTGTCAAACATTGGAAGAAGCTGCCTAGAGAACTGGTGGAGTCACCATCCCTGGAGGTATTTAAAGACCCATAGATGGGGTGCTTGAGGATACTGTTTAGTGGGGGACTCGATGACCTTACAGGTCTTTCCTAACCTAAACAATTCTGTGATTCCTAATAGAAGTTAGTTGGATTTAGTCTGTTTGGTTTCGATTCTGTGCTGCCTCTTGTTGCTCCGCGGGGTAGGCTTTTCTTCCTTTGCTTGGGCATTTTTCTTTCCCGCCTTGTAGCGCTGACGCCGCTCCCTCGCGGGCAGGCGGTGGGCCTTGGTCCCGCAGCGCGTGCCGCCCTTGCCCTGCACCGAGCCCCTTTCCCGCCGGGCCGGGGAGCGCGGAGCGACCGCTGCTCGCCGCGCTTTGCCCAGTGCGCGCCCAGCCTGGCAGAGCTGCTGCTGCTGCGGGTGCCCTGGGGACGCGCCTCTGGTTTGGTACTGGCGGCAGGATCCCCCCAGGGCCTGGCTGAGCCTCCAGCTCCCCGGAGCTCTTGGCAGGCGCACCTGGGAAGCGCCGCAGATGGGGGGTGGGGGGTTTTGCCTTATCAGCCAACGAGAGTTCAGTGTGTTTAATCCCCTTTAACTGCAGCAATTACCTGGTAAATAGCTGTCGGTTGTTGCTGCTTAAAGCGATGATTGCTTTGCTGCTTGATGCATCGGGAAGAAAATTGTCCTTAGTGTTTAAAGGGGGAAGGTAAGAGTTTTACAGTCTACCTCACTGGGACTGAAGGCCATCTGTTCATGGCCAGGAGAAATAGCTCCTGATGTTACAGCAGCGAAGAGAGGCTTTGCTATCATTTCTGACATCCAAGGCAGCATCAATCATCTGGTAAGGCTTGTCCAGAAGCAGTTAATCGTATCTTAATGATATTTGAAGAAATGTTGCAGTATGATCCGATATGCACTAGGAAGATACCCATAAAGTTCGTGATGATTTCCCATGTTCTTAGTAGCAATTTTAACCAGGACAAGAGTAATTTAAACACTTACTGAAAGCACAATAGTCAGGCTAATGCTTATGTGAAGAATATTTATGTAGCATACACATGGGGCCTTTCAGAGAGTTCCCGTGTATATGTGTGATTTAAATATCTCTTAAAAAGGTGATGGTGTTCCATTTAAGCTGTACTGCATGTGCCTTTTCCACTTGCAAGTGTTCTATTAGTCAGTCTTGGGTAGGGACACTAAAAAATGGAATAGAATCTGCTCCAGAAAGGGAGGTCTGAGGGATTTTTTTAATGTTTTAGCTGACTGCAGGGACTTAGGATGGTATTTTTCTGCAGTGTGGTAACTACAGTATTGAGCTAGCAAGCAGTGATATTCTCAGAAATTTATTTTCCAGTATGCCATATCTATTTAAAATCTGCTCATCCTATTGGATGGTATTTTGTCATCTACCTACCCAAGAGAAGTGTCTGAGCATTGTTTTCTAGGTTCCCCCCCTTCTCTCCCAATATATGCACGTGCATGCGTGTACACATCACTTGATTACTCTGTGGGAGACCTGTGACTGATAGTAGCTTTTATTTGTGGCCATCGTCCCTTCAAACTAGGATTGGTCTGCTCTTGCTTGCTGCGCTAGCTCCATAATGTCTGGCAGGATGCTTTTATGCTATAGTATGTGTGAGATGTGGGGAGAAGCATGAGCAAAACTAGACCTCAAGTGTTGATATCCTTTCCGTTTTATTACAAAACCTGTTACTTATGCATAGACGAATGGACAGAGCATGTGTCTGGCAATCAGGAGATTCGTGATCTGTTTCTGGTTTTGCGATGGCTCTGCAGGGTGACTACCAACAAGCCACTTGTATGCTCTGTGCTGCAGCTTTCCCATTTGTCCGTGCACATACTGAGGCTGACCACTGTAGAAATTGCTGGAAGACACTGATGTGCCTATTAGCTGGGTGGTATTGCTGCTACACATCACAGATGGCTTTTTTTTTTTCTCTTGAGAATTTGAAAGGTTTGGGACAGCAGACTAATGACCCTGGAATGCTTGTTCATTTGGGTTTGGTATAAATTTATTTTAGTTGGGAAAGGTGGTCCTAGGGGGCACTTAAAGTCACTTGAGTGGAGGGTTATGAATTTTTCTCTGGAGATCCTTGGTGCCTGAGAACTCATTTGCAGGAATGTCCTGCCTGCCAGTAAGGAATAGGAATTTACCAGTCAGCATGTAGTATTATGAAGAAGTTTAAGCAAGCAATTTTTTTCTATACTTAACAAGTGTTAGAAAATAAAAAATGCATAAGCTTGTGGGTTTTAAGACAACCTGGTCACAGGGAAAAGATGCATATAATCAAGTCAATAAAATCTTGAAGTTCCTTGTGCTACAGTGGTGTCCTCTGAAGTACAGGTAGATGGGAGAAGGAAACGTTGTTGTTCCTAATGTTTGACAATTTACATAATTTTAATCACTGTAATTATCCATGAATAGATGGGCAGAATGACATTTATTCACAGAAAACCTTTTTGTTAATGTATCACCTGACCACATGCTGGCAGAGGTGGGATTTGGCCAGTTCTAGTTGGGATGAAATACCATCTTGTCATGGCTTATTTCTCCTTCATGTTTCTGTAAAGAGCAGTGTTCATACCAACAGAGGATAGCCTGGAAAAAATGGCATCCAGGCTGTGCTTCAAGGCCTTGTTTACACTGGAGCATCCTATAGATTATATCAGTAGTTCTAGCAGTGCTACTGCTGTATGCTTGTTCTTATTCCAGACAACAATTACTTATTTGTTTCTTACTACATGTTCAGAAGTTGAAAACAAACTGAAGGAAGTACTTACACAAGAAGGATATGTTACACTTGTGTCCTTTGGAATTTATTGCTTTGGATTTTTCATAGGTTTCCTGTAAAGGAAAGGCCCAAACTTTTAGATTGACTTAGATGTTTTTAAGAATTTTAAGCAGGTTTCAGCCTTGTTCATTCCAAAATAGTATTAATAGTGCAATAATTTTAAATATCCTAAGTTGGCAAGTTTGAACAGCTTCTAATCTATTACAATATCAGTAAAAGTGTTCCATACCGATTAGAAATACCTCACTGAGCTTCCACTTGAATAGTAACATGTTTCATCTTCTATCTGGCGCTTTGACCTTCCCTTTTGAAAGAATCAGGCCTCCTGACCCATGAAAACTTAAACAGAAGTGGGCAAATACAAATATTCATTATAACTCCCTTTTTTACTGAATATCCAGGGAAGGATTGTTTGTTTATGTCACCTTAAGGAGAAGCTGCTTCAGAGACATGCAGTGTTACCAGGGATAGCAGGTGCTAAGGGAGGGAAGCAGAGGGCAATACGATAGCCTGGAACGTGGAAAGGGTGTAATAAAGCTGAGTGCTCAGAGTGGTTTCGAGTGTGAAGAGGCTGGTGTGGGGAAGAGAGTGCAGATGCAAGGTGGGTTTAAAAGTGTCTTTCAGGTGAGTAGAGGAAGCTATGTATGGGGTAGCTAGAATAACAGTGATGACAGGAGGGATTGAGAGTTGTGGTGCAGTGAAATGAGAAGAGGTGATTTCTGCTTTAGTGGTTTGAGGAGGGAGGAGGAGTTTGGAGAGATGGGGCATATTTTGGGATGGTTTCTTCCGCTGCAGATTTAAATGGAAGTTTAAGCCACTATTGTTGCACCTGCACGGTGTACTGTAGTATACAGCGTACACTCCTGTTGGTGATTCCACTCCTGCAGTCTAACTGAGATTGGTTGGACCGGGGGAGAGAGGGGAACTACACAACCAAACTGCCCCAGATTTCCTCTGTTAGCTCAGATTTGCTCAGCTGTTTTGGAAAGTGCAGGATCTGTGGTAGGCCAGGTATCACCTGCTGCTGCCACGCTAGCTGTGGGCAGGGGAGTGATATTTCATCCGATGTAAGCACTGTGGCGTGTGTTTGGGTTAATTCAACAGAAATGCAATTATGTTCAAGTATGCGTCGCTGCGTATTTTGGCAGCATGAGGACCCAGTGTGACAGGACCGCAGCCTTGGTGCAGGTGCTAGGAGCAGCTGCCTGGTCAGGCTCTGATGAGGTCAGGGTGCTGTTGGCCAGAAACAGAACAGGCTTTTGAACCACACTAAGATAGTACTGCTCATAACTTTGCATTGCTTGGGTTATTTGATTCTCCTGCTAACTTAGGCTTAGCAGGCTTGCAGAGATACGGTCAGTGCTTTGAGTACAAACTGATTGGTTGAATATAGAAAGCCTTGTATAAATCTGCCCAAAAGCAGTGACTTTCAAGGGTTTTTTAAAAACTTTTTAATAGAGGAACACGTTGCTAATACAGGAAACTTACATCTTCTGTTGGTTTTTTTGAGGGTTTCCTGGGAGTCATTCACAGGGTGCCAGCAATTCTCACATTCTGGGATGGGAAGAAGAGCTTTACCAGCATGAGGCCTCATTCCCTGAGCACTTGCTTTACCTTTGCTTGCTCCTTTTCTGCCACCAGACAGCTCTGCTGCTTGTGGCTGCTCCAGGTGCTACTCTTGCTAACCTGCCACAAGTTTTCTCCACAGCGCAGCGGCTGCTTCCTGCACAGCTGGTGCGAAAGCAGGGCCGTGGTACCGCGGCAGTGCCAAACTGCTGTCCGCTTCTCTATAGTCCGCTGAGAACACATGTCCCTGTGATGTGGCTCCACATCCCATTCTGGCTTCCTACTACAATTTTCCCCGTCTTTCTAAGTAGGAAATTGCACCGTGCGCGTTTGTTTCTCTCGGGCAGGCGCTGCCGCGGGGGGTGTTCAAACGCCGTGTTAGCCTTACCTCCCGCTTTCCTGGCCATCCCATGCCTTCCGCGCTGCCGGCAGCGCGGTGGCTGCACCCGTACCCTGTAATCCCGGGCCGCGCCTCCCTGCTGCAAAACCGCAGCCACCGGCCGCACTCGCAGGTGCGTGGCAGCGGCGCGGCTCCTCCTGCACAGGAGCGGCCCGACCCTGAGCCGAACCCTTCTCCACCGCCACCATCCCCCGGCCGCGCCACCTCCCGTACGGGCCTCGCTCCCGGCGCACCGGGCGGCCCCAGCCCGGCGGCGGCCCCGGGCGCGAGGAGGCCGGAGGGCGGGGCCTCCCGCCCCTCCCCCGCGCGGAAGATGGCGGCCGACAGGCGCGGCGGCGCCGGCTCCCCCAGCGGCCGGAGGGACGCTCAGCGGCCGGGAGCGGGCGGGCCGTGGCCGGCCTGAGAGCTCATCGTGGCACCGGGGGACGCCTGCCCGCCGGGAGCCTCGCTCTGCCCACGCCAGCTTCCCCCAGCGGGGCCTTCCTTCGGCAGGTGAGGTGGAGGGAAGCGCGGTGGTGGCGGCCCTGAGGGCGTCGGGGGTGGGCGAGCGGTGCTGGCGGGGCCGGGCGAAGTTGTGTGCCGGCCAGGAGACGGCGGACGCGGGCGGAGGGGGGTCTGCGAGGGGCGGCTTCGCAGCGGGCCGCGGGAGGAGAGCGGCTGCGGCCGCTGCCGCGGGCGGGAGGGTGGCTGAGCTGGAGCAGGCGGGGAGGGCGCTGCCCCCCCCCCGC
>JANHFX010005655.1:0-17213 GCA_027560015.1 Chloroceryle amazona
GGGGGGGGGGGGGGGGGGGGCGCGGGGGGCGGGGGGGGGGGGGCCCCGCCGGGGGCCGGGGGGGGGGGGGGGGGGTGGGGGGGGGGGGGGGTTGTCCCAGCAAGGGGGTGACAGGGACCGCCCGGGACGGGCCTCAGCTGCGAGGGGTGCAGGGTAACGGGGGTGAGGGACGGCCGAGCAGAAAAAAAGGGGGAAGGAGGGGCAAAAAAAAACCAGTGAATATCCGATATGTGCTTAAAATAATGAGGTTTCTCCTTCTGCTGTTTTGCAGTCAGGTGCAGTGTCCTTCCTCGGTAGAGCACTTTGTGATGGAGATGGCCAGTGGCGCCTGCAAAGTACTGTATTGCTCTGCTGTTCAGAATTGCTACCTGGAGAAGCTGCAGGATTCAACACTGCTGATAAATGGATTTACCTGGGAATTAGGTAAAATGCACAAAATATACCTCAGATTGATCCCTTAGACGTAATTGTCATAGTGCTTTAGGAATTGTTCAGAAATGGGCCTGGTCTGAGATGGCTTTGCTGTGTGCTTAAACTGGCTTCTTATTTCTCAGGCTTAATGCAGATTTTATACAGCACAGTTTGCTATGCAATATGATTCTGTAGAAATAGTCTTCTGTTAATTCTCTCTTTCTTAGTAGAAAGTGTTTTTCATTTCCAAGGCTGATTTTGAATATTACATTTTAAATGGAGCAAGCATTTAATAACATACAGAAATGTCTGACACAAATTAGAAAATAAGGTAGCATGTAATAGTAGGAGAGTAGTTTAAAATTCTTGAAAAGCAAAAATGTTGTTCACATGGCTAAGCATCCGATGATCTGGCTCTAATTCCCTCCTCCAAAGAAACAAACAAACAAACAAAACCCCTACACATTTGGACATGTTATTAATAAAGTGAAAATAACAGTAATCTCTCCCAGTTTCAGTGCTGCTAATCAGAAAACTCTGTGGGAAGAAGTGAAATTTATTGGACACCTTCTAGCCACAAGCTAGAAATAGTCCTGAAGTTGTGTCTGTGGGGAGCTGCCTAGGAGCAATCTGTGGCTTTGTTTCCTTCTTCGTAGCAGATGGTTGCTGGCAGACTGGGCTTCTCATCAGTGTGTTCCCTCCAAACTTCTCTGATTCTTGCATGTCTACTAAGCATGTCTCTTGCTAGTAAATTTAGTCCTCAAATTAAGATACCTGGGAAATACTTGGAAAGCACACAAGGGAACAGAAGGCTGTCATATTGTTGGCTCCTTTGAGAGAGGGGCGTTGGAGTATTCTTTGTACTGGAAGAGTTCAATAAAAGGCTGGAGAAGGTACCTTTTTTCTTTTTTTTGGTTTTTTGTCTACTTTAACTAAGTGGTAGTTGAAACATTGTTTTTAAAAAAGACCCAGATGAGGTTTCAACAAGTTTTTGATTGGAAGGAAGTACAGGTATGAAGTTGAAAAACTGAGTGTAAAGCAAGTCAGAAGGAACTGATGAAGAAGAAAAAGAGAAGACAGTGAGATGGATTTTCCTTCCTTCGAGGCCAGATACTGAGGCTGCACCTTGAAAGTAATCCAAAAAAGTCAAAAAAATGCGTCCTGTTTTTTGGGTTTATGTTTGGCGTTTCTTTAAGGAGTGGAGGGATTAACACACACAAAAAGACATGTATTTCTAGGAATGCTTATATTTCCTAACCTTGGGAAGCAGAGTGGCCAGCCTGGAGCTTTTTAGCTGCAAGCAGCTCTCTGGGATCTCAAGCTTTACTCTTGTGCAGAGGTTGTATCACCTCACCCTGCACTGAAGACTGGTATAAGAAGCAGCAAAGCATCAGGAGTTACTAAAGCAAACATTATCACTCACTTGAGTCTTGTTACACGTCCAGTCCTGGCATGTCCAAAAAGAAATCTAGAACCACTGGTGAGCTGTTGACATTTCCCACCTGCAAACTGTTCTGCTCTCCAGAAACCTTTCTGCTCTCTAAGCCACATACCTTGCAGTTCTTGGTCATATGAAGAGCTTAATACAATGCTTACAGGATCACAACAATTACCTGCCCTGATGAGCAAGTATCTGGCAAGTTATGTTGCACTAGCTGATGGCTGTCCCTCAGAACTTTTCCCACGAGTGCTAAGTGTTTTACCAACAGATCCCAAAACTGCATAAGCCACGCTGACTAAAGTATACTTTATTCACAGGTAGAAATTTGTTCTGCAGGCCTCGTCTTACTGTTTAATACCGCCCATGAACCTGTTATTTCACACTATAGGCAGGTGTCCAAATCTGCTTTGTATTTTGTTATATTAGTGATTTAATTGTAGATATGTACAGAATTTGGATCTGTGAAATCTAACAGTGGAGTTACACACAATAAGCATATTTTTTTTTTTATTCTGACTTGCTAGATTTATTTACATATTATATTTTTTTTTACAGTGCTGTATAACAAATTTTAACACATAACTTTCTAAAGATCAGACATTTAATTTGAAATTTATTACAGATGAGGTTTATAGATTAAGAGCATAAAGGCAGAGAAGGCTGGTAAGAAATGCTAGCCTTAAAGCTACTATGTCGTGACCAGATGGTGGGAATTTAAGACAGACTGAGAAATTAATAAGAAGTTCACACTTCTTGATACATATAGAGTATGAAAACATTAAATTCAGCAGAAGTGCATAATAATCAATGCAGAATAAAGAGGAAACTCTTAATGACTAGAAAATACATAATGTAGATATCTATTGTGACATCATACATTAAAAATATTTTCCTGAATGCTTACAATGCTATATTTATACCAAAAATTCTATTTATTTTGTGAATTCCAAATACTTTGAAAGATGGTACTATGATTAGCTATTTAGTAAATTGGCATAGAATAGATATATGCAGTTATACTTACGATCTTCCTATTGGTGTTACGTATAGGTGCAAAGTGCTTTCCAAGACCTCCATTGAATGGGAAGGGAAGGAAACCAGTGCACTGTTCAAACAAAAAAAACTGTAGCAATGTTTAGAGAAAGAGGAAACCAGCTTTGGAATGTATTATGAGTGCAATCTAATGTCATGGGCTGTAGGAGGAAGAAATCATTAGCTCAGAAAAAAAGCAGCCCTGGCACAATAGCCATGTGCAAACGTTAATAAGGATATGCGTATCAGCAAGGTGTGGGATAAGATTAGGAGGATGTTAGTAATAAAATCATTCAAGAGTGCATTGTTTTTTTAAAGGAAAAAGCTAATTTACAAGAGGTTGTTGTTTCTGTTAATCAGATAAGAGATGTGTTTAGGAAAAGGAAAAGCAGGGAAAACCAACATGATTTTGGAAAATAGACTTGTTCACTGCTGTGCTGTTGTATTGGCAGTGATTTTCCCTTTGTGGTTACTAATTATTATGAGTGCTGTAGTATGTAGTATGTTGAAGTACAGGAAGAACAGCTGTAGTGCTGCATTAATATTTGGACTGTGTATTTGCAGTTGGAGGGTCAGAAATAAAGAAAAAATGCAAGTTTAGATGTAGCTATGTTATACAGCTTGTACAGTATGTCACTGTCCTTGTGGCTTGTAGCCTAACTTGCTCTTGCTGTCTGAACATTTGACAATGCAGGCATACATGTAGGCAAATAAGGCTTCTAAAAATACATTTCACAAATCATCCATTCCAGCTGTCAGGGTGAGAACAGTCCTTTTGTCCTGCAGCCCTGGACAGCTAAAATCCTATTTCAGACAAGTGAAATTTAGTTATTTGCTCCCTGACAGGAAAGCTGCTGACCTACACTTTATACCCCTCAGTACATTGACTGACCATTGTGTCCAACCTGAGGCTTAAAATGAGAACTGGCCTCTTGCCCAGCTTCTTTGTAAACACTACCAAATGGCCAAAGAAATGCGTAGTTAGAGCCCCCAGCCTGCTGTTTGGAAAAATTCTTGCCCATTACCTCCACAGGGCAAGTCCCACTTTAGAAAGAGTGAACAAGACTGACTGTATATGGCCACCTAATAATAAAAATAGGGACAATCATCTTTTCTTGTCAGACAAATCAAAGATCCAGGTCACCTTAAAAAATCCTAGGCTCCAAGCCAATGATACTGGCTATAGGGAAAATTAATTAAATAAATATAAAAATCTCTTCATCCTACACGGATTGGTCCATTTTTCATCAAAGTGAATGGAGGCCATTGACCTGAATTCATGTTGGATGTGTCCCATGACCTTCTAGTTTATATATTTAGACTCCCTATACTAATCTTCTCTTTTGCAGGTCTGATGTCATCACCATTATTATAAACAGAACTTGTCACTTGATTAACAGCAAATAACCTTTCCAAAAAGTAGCCAACAAGTAAGAATGTCTGTAAGAGTGACATATGATCATGACTGCCTCCAGTCCATTTTTGTTTACAGGCAGTGGAAGAATTTCAGATATTTCTAAGGTCAGTGTCCCTAGTCCAGAGATGAAGGAGAAAATGTGTTTGGTTTAAATTGCTGTTCTGCTTAAAAAAACTGTCTTCCAGTTGTGCTGAAATGGAGAACTAGACTGTGAAATCAGTTCTTTTCCTGTTGCAACCAGCTAGATGGGCACAGGGATGGAGTACTCCCAACTGCATGCACAAAATGGTCATTGACATTTCATATTTTTGCTTTAGGAAGTCAACTACTTAAACATATGTATAATTTTTTTTTGAACGTCTGGTGATTCAGATGTCTGGGATCTCATTTTGCTTGTTTTCTTGAAAACTTCCACAAAAAGGAATCAGCTTGCAAAACCACAAAAATGTACTTCTCGGCCAGCTGTGGTAAAATAGTTTGCATGGCCATCTAAGTACTGGAGAGGTTTTTATACTTAAAAAAAAATATTCTGATGAGTAGCAAATAATTATGAATTCATTATTAGTTAGCCATTAGCAGTTGGCTTAGAATTACTTGAAGTATGCAGCAAATGTGGAAGGATTGAGAGAATATTTGTGAGGCACAAAGAACTGTTGTTGACATTTTGTAATACTAGAAGATTTTTATAAAATAGGCTTGCTGTAAATGTATGAATGAGAACTAGACTTTTTAGTTTTTAACTTAGAAATTAATATGGGATTTCAGTATATTTCATTGTAAGGTTGTGACTAAGAGTTCAATGTAATTCTCTGTAATTGCCCAACTTCTTTTAATAGGGTATTTAAGTCTTCTAATATGATAGTCCAAAGACTATTTAAGAAGTGAAGCAAAATTTAGTATTAATTCCGGAACATTTATAAACAGATACAGAAAATTAGTATCCCTTCTACTAAATGTTTGAAATTAAGGCTACCTGTCAAATTATGTTTTGTTTGTTTGACCTTGTACAACTGATTGCAGTAAGGTGTTATGTATGTTTCAGATAACAGAATTTGACTTTCTTAGTGTCTTCCGTTGGACATCTAATTCTTACTTTGATACTCTATACTAAACACGTTACCATATGAATGGTGAATTTTAGATTATTTATTGTAAGTTATGTTTATATAAATAGACACAAAAATATTTTTGTTTATAAAATGTATAGAAATATTTGAAGTTGTCTAAAAAGAAACCTAAATGGTAGTTTTAAAGAATGTCCAAGTGATGGTTCCTGCAACACAGGATTGTTGCAGGGGGACTGAACAGTGGACCAAACGCTATTGCATTGCCTTAGTTTCTGTTAGGGCACTGTAACAAGGGTAACTTAATTTCAGCTGCCTTACTGGTACTGTTATTACCTTTCGCCTATATAGATTATTTTGTATTGTGGAAAACTGCCAAATAAGGAGTAATTTTGTAATGGAGAACATGGACTTATGAAAGTCAGTTGCACAGAAGGGTAACAGAAATATGCAAACCAATATCTCATGGGTGAAACTTTGCTAAATTACTTGATAACATACATAAAAGTTTAGCAGACAAAGCTGTGATCTGATGCAGGCGTGACATGTGAATGAACTAGTCTTTTCTCTAGAGTTTCTTCATTAATTACAGAAATACTCAAAGGCCTCAACTGGGATTGGGATTTAAGTAATCCATTTACAGGAAGGCATTTCTCAGGAACAACAAAATGTGAGACTGACAAAGCTTCTTCCAGAAACTAGTCTTGCTAAACCCTTCAAAACAGAGCCTCTTTTGCATGTCCTATCCAAGCCAGTCCAGGTCATCTGGTGACATCATGAAATGTGAGATGCCTATGAGCTAGTCTTTGGCCACGATAGAGCTTTGGCCACCTGTCTGTCCTATGCTTGAGAAGATATTCAGGATGTTGACAGAGAAGAGAGGGACTTACCTACTAAAACCTGGCAACCCTAGCTCGTCTGTTTTCCAAGGGACCAGTGCAGCTAGCAGTGCTTGATTGGCTGAGTACCATTTGCCTCGGTCTCCAACAGGAAAGCCAGTGTAGCTGACCTCAGTGGCAGGTTTCAGGTTCTTGATTTGTTTAGTCAGCTTCTAGTGCATTCACATTTTCTTGGTAACTGCTGCCAAGAGTGTATTTAGTTTGCTTGCACTGTGGTCCACCACCTGGGCCTGGTTCTTGATAAATCTGAGATCAGGTTTGAGCAGCTCACTCTCCTCATCAGGAAACTAAAGCTGATGATACAGTGCCCAGTGACTTTTTTGTTTGTTTGCTTGCATTTTAAACTTCCTGAGCCAAAATAGTACACAACTGTCTCTGTTATTAGCTGCAAATATTGAACTGCTGGACATATGCCAAGGTTGTGGGAGCTGGTCTCACAAGGTTTATCGTTCACTCTACTGTTTGCTTCTTCACAGCCCAGAAACTCACCAGTTGGGTATTCATTTGCTTGAAGCTTAAGGGCTACCAGAAGTTATTTCTCTGGCATCCCACAATAATTTTACATCCTTCACCATCTTCCAAAGGTACCTGGCCATTTAAGGCAGATAGATACCCTTTATGTCTGAGTGGGCTAGTTAAAGTTGCACTCTGCCTCCCATGCCCTAATTCTTACGTTCTTCTTGTTTCAAGAAGTACATGTAAACCTCTCTACTTTTGGCTCCAAAGGTCCTGATTCATCTGTCATAAATTGTGTGTAGCTTTGTTGAAATTGATAGTTGTGTTTCCCATCTCTTTTGCATAGAATCTAATCAGTTGCGGTATTGTAAAAGGAGGTATAAAAAGCTACCAAGTCTCCATCGGACTGTCAGATCACAGTTCTCACTGGTGTGAGAGGCAGGAAACAAAACATTGGTCCCACAAGAACCGCACATATGTAGTATTCAACTCTTCTGTGAGTTGTCATATCTGACAGTGTGAGGGACCATGAGATAACAGCCCTATGGTAGCTGGAAGGGACCTCTGGAGATCATCAAGTCCAACCCCCTCCCAGAGCAGGGTGGGATAAATTAAAATGTACAATATGCACATCTAGCCCCTAATCTACAAATAATCTGTAGAGTTGTTGAGGTAACATGATTTGCTTTTCCCTAGAGTAACGACCCATGAACATGTGAGCTTGACCCCTGTGCCAACCAACAAACTCCTGACTGTGTACACAGGGAGACCCCAGTGATGATTTTAGAAAAGTAGGATTTGGGGATTCAACACATTTGTCCCTGACAGAAGTTGTGGGTTTCTCCTCATATGGAGGAGAATAAAACATACTGACAGTCTTCAGAAGAGTTGCTAATTTTGGCCTTAGGATTGTAAGTTCCATGCAACTTCATGTTTAGCTTTGCCTCGCAATTCTAGGAATGGAAAATAAAGTTCATAGTACCTAGGGACACTCTTAAGGGTTTTGTGAATGTAGAATTAGCAAACCAGCAGAGTATGTAATAAGAACGAAGTTCAATCTGTAGTGGTTTTATACCCTATGGTTTTAAGAGTGTATAATCATTTTTCTGAAAATACATAGACAGAAATCTTTGTAAAGCTCATTTCTCCAGCTGTACAATGGTATACATGTAATTTGGGGATTTCCAGCCATGACTATAGTAGCAGTAACAGAAGATATTTAAAGCTTGTTAGCTTTGGTCATGTTTTTTCTTAATGATTTTAAAAATCGGGATGCTAATCTTGCAGTGAGACCCATTTACATATAGATCTCATTGGAGGCCCAGGACCTGCAGTTCATATGATAACTTTCTGAGTCTAACTGCACTCCCATTTTACATAAATGTAAGCATTTGTTTCAAGGTCAGCAATTTATGAATTAAGAATAATATTTGTAAATAGCCTCAAAATCCAATTCAGTAGGAATTCAAAATCTCAAAAATGCAAAGATCTGAGAGTTTTCCCCTGGCAAAATTGTATAGTAGCATGAAGGATGAGCTGCAAAGTTGTATCTGTAATTTTAGCCTGCAATTATTTGCACTGTAGCCATTTGTGCCCTCTGTATGACCATACCCTTTTAAATTTGAGGAGTCTGTAAATGCATACAAGTAAAAAATGCAGGCAGGTATTTTAAACAGGATCTGTAGAAAATAACATTAACATGTAGATCTTTTTGAAAAGGTTCAGTCTATGGAACTGGGATTTTAAAGAGAGATACTGGCAAAAGAATCGAGCTCATCCAATATATACAGGAAAAATTCTCAAACCAAGGGTAGACAGCTTTGAAAACAAAATCTACATTACCAGAAAAATTCCTTGAACTGAAACAAGCTGCAAGATGGGCTGATTTCTTAGAATATTAATAGTTAATGTTGATGAGACATTCTCATTATGTGTCCACTGATGCAAATTCATTACATTTCAATGATAATAAATCTTCAGACATTAAGTTTATAAATGAATATCAAAGGATTGTTTCTGGACTTTTTTAAGACCCCAAGATTTGTTTGGCATGTAGCTGAACAATCATTTATCTTTGCTGACAGCCTGGTTTATGTTACCAGACTATGTGCTGCTGTACACCAAATGGCATTGCCCAATTGGGTTTTATTTTTAGGCTCCTTTGTAGCAGATGCAGACGGGCACGTCACTGCTTACTCCAGTGATGTGTGTTACATTCCGAGCAGGAGCCCCGCTGAGAGGGGAGGAAGGAAACTAGTCGCAGAAATTATAGCAGTGCAAAGCACAAGTCTCAAAACTCTGCTTTAGTGGGTCAGCTGCCAAGAATTACATGTGGATGGTACTTTAAAGCTGTCTTTGCTTCCCAGTAGGGACTTGACTTGCAATCGAAAAATCATGTACAGGGAATTTGCTAGAACTTTGAATTAATATGCATGCGACCAAAACAGTTAAAGCCCCCTCCTATTTGATACTGCAAACTGCTAATCCTCAGATGTGTATGCTATTCCCTGCAGCAGTAATGAACGTTTAAAGTAGTAAGCATATTTTAAGGAATATATTCTGAGAGCTTGGTTCTGCTGCTTTTAAGATGAGCAGCAATCTTTGTGTTAAACTTAATAGGAATAGATCAGACCCTATGACTGTAAAAAATTTTTTTAGAAACCAGGAACTTAAATGTCTGTATTAACTATTGCAGTTGTAAAAAGAACTTTTATCTGGAAATACGTAGCATTTTCTCTAAATAGTATGTTTTAAGACCTTTGCTTTCTATTTTACAGTATATGTGCAAAATAAGTACCATGTGTAATATTGATATAATTATCACACATAATTTTAATAATTAATATGTAATTAATGCTAATACAAAGTATAATAAATGTAACAATCACCTGGAAAAGTAATAGTTATGGGAACTGACATAATTCCACTAACAATAAAATGAATTTCCCATTGTTTTAGGTGGAACCATATTTACCTAACTGATTGGCTCACCTCATAAAAACAAAGAGAACAATGGTGTTTGGATCACAGACCCGCAAACCAAGCTTGCACAGTGATTTCCTCTGTGAACTTGGCAAGTGCTTTTACTGTGAATGTAGTCCAAAAGTATATACATAATTTAACAACCTCGCTATCTTCTACATGAACAACAACAACAAAAAATCTGCTTGTTTTCTTTTTAGATGAGTAGTCCTCCTGACAGTTTGTCTTATTAGTGTGACACCAGTAATGCAGCTATGCATGGCATTGCATCATTAGCAGAATTATTAATTATGCTTCCTGAATTTCTATTTTTTATATTAAAGACAGTAATAGCAACTTTTAATACTAAATGGGCCAGGGTGACAACTAGAAAATTGATCTTTATTGAAATTGTAAACTGAATATAACATAAAATTCAGCGGATACACCATTGCCGTTCTTTCAGTCACCTTTCAGAGTAAAAATCTTATCTCAGCTTCTCTGCTTGTAAAGGGAAAGAAATATGTAATGTCTAAAAATACTTCAGAAGGAATTTACCAATTTACCTGGCAGTACTGATTACAACAAAAAAGCAGAAAAAGCTTTCTGCATACAGGCTTCCCAGAATACATGAAGAGTGTGTGTGCTTAGAGCTGCATTTGTGTGGCCACTGGAACCTGTATGATTGCAGCCCATCACCAAATGGCAGTCTTTGTTGGAACCAAGACATTTTAGAGGCATCGTAACTTGGTAGCTCTAGCAAAACAATGGTTTACTGAAGAGGAGATATTTTTCTGTGTGAATAGAAGTGATATAATGTCACAATTGTAAATTCAGGAAATGCATCTTCTAAAAATAACTCTTAACTATGCACGTCTCTCAAGTGTAGGATTCTGCTGGGGCGTGTGGCTCCCATGATCATATAAACAGTAGTACCAGAGCTCCTCTCAAAAAAAATACATAGTTTAACTGCACATGCATCTTGGAGGAGACAGGAGACCCAAATGTGACAAAAAGGAAATTGCTCTCATCTTACAGAGTTTGATTAAAGCTTTAGGCATAGAGCTTTTTAAATGACAAATGCTCAATGAAATAATATTATGTCTTCATACTCCAGAGCACTATTAATCTGAGGTTTCAAGACTTTAAGAAATGTTAATTAACTAGTTACCATTCATGTAAAGTGCTAGATTTACAGTCATTTTGTGTGCTAATAACTGAAGCATGGAAATATTAGGTTCTTCAGAAAGGATGAGATTGGGGTTCTCTTCCATGTGTATTCTCTATCAGGTATTTACAGGTGTTAACTGTTCATGCAGTAGTGATCTCTGCAGGTCTTCCATCAAGTTAATCCAAAAGGAGCAGGAACAATTCTGGGAGAGACTGAACAACATCAGTCATACCCAAAGCAGGATGTTAACGCAGCCTGAAGCTTTGCATTGGACACTTGGGAGCCCAGATATGATAGCTAAGAAGCCAGGCAGTGTTCTTAGGGATTTGAAGCAGTTGCATACTCAGGGAAAGAACGGAGACACTGTTGGCTGCTCTGCAGGAAGGTGAAGGTTTGCATCACTTTTTTTAATTTTTTTTTCCCCAGAAGGTTTCCTGCTCTATAACTAGGGTAAAGGGCAAATTAAGAAGCCACTGCTAGGTCTATTGAAATTAATTTCTGCACAGGCTTGCTCAAATCTGTTTGTGATTTCAGAATAACTAAAGAATATGATCATTGTTGAATAGAACTCACAACAGAAATTTTGTGCAGTGTGGGTATAGGAATTGTTCAGCTAATACACATTTAGCCTAATGTCTTGTTCCAAACAAAAGCCATTAGCAGATGATTAGGAGGAAGATGTAGAAGACCTATAGGTAATAAATAATCTGATGTTCAAAGTCTACCTTTTCTGTAATATTTTATAATTTTCAAGGGTTTTTTTATTATTTTTAATCACAAGCCTTTCAGGCCACATTCATTTTAAGGGTAAAACCCAAACATCTTTCAGCTTGCCCTTTCCCTGGAACAGGCCATTCTTCTCATCCTTCTTTCAATTTCATCTAGTTCTGCAGTATCCTTTATTGAGATCTTTGCAGCCCATATCATTGCACTTTCTTCCAGATGAAGGTATCAGTATTGATTTCTCTAACGTTGTCCAATTTATCACTTTTCTTATGCATCTCATGAATATTTTGCTTACTTGTTTGAACCAAAACTGAACATGACCTCAGTCTGTTTTCTAAGCTGATACACTTTTTTAGAATACTGTGAATAATATAAATAATTCCTTTTCTTACCTTCCATAGCACAGTACTTTGTAGTTCTCAAAATTGAGTTGGCCTTCCCATCAGTCTGCTCATGTGATGTTGTCTCATTGGGTTTTTTGAAGTTCTTTCTAGTCCTCTCTAACCTTAATATAAATAACTTATCTACAGAGAATATTTTTTTACTTGGTAAAATTGCTAATATTCTAATATAAAAACCTTCTAGTTTGACGATTCTTGTGTCTCTGAGAAAGTTGACCCATAAAACACCCCTGTGTTTTAAAGTCTTGCTGCCATTAACCATTTTGAAATGCCAAGGAATTAAATACAGTGGTTTAATGCTCATTTATACTCTCATAGATGAATAGCTATCTGTAATAATAAGAAACTTACAGAAAATATCTCTATTATGGATCATGCCTCTGACATGACTGGAATTTTTTTTGCACCATAGTACAATTTTTGTTTTTAGGATGCCAGTGTTATGGGGGTTGTGGCCCTGTTAAATATTTCTTAAGAGGAGAAAGATGCCTTATTAAAAAAAAAAAAACATTACAAACTTTGGAACTTGAGTTTTACTTGTATTAAAAAAAATAATTTGGTGCCTTGGACAAATCTCTAGTATTTTAAGGGTAACATCTTTCAAAAATACTGCGTATTAACAGAGCCCCCAGTGAAACTACTGAATTTCCCTTTACTTTTACTGGGTAAAGAGGTGGGGTAGCACTGATGGCATTCAAAAGAACAGCCCCTGTGTATAATCAACAAAGCAAGCGGTGCGCATATTTTTTTAATCGGAACGGTTATGTTTTTCTGACGTCACTATAAGCGGGATTAAAGCAAGGTAGTAACCATTCTGCACTTCCCTGGTAAGGGCTGGGGGAAGTCCGTAGGACGGAATACCCAGTGCGGTGTTGCCATCTGTTGGTAGCCGCTTACCAAGGCTGCGGAAGCGCTGCTACAACGCCACGGAGCATGAGCTGCCGCCGGGTTTGCTGAAGAGATTCTTACTGCTCTCTGCTTCCGAGAGCCTGCGTTTCCTTGGCAGGGCATTTGCCGTGTTCTGCTGCATTGCTGGGGAACTGGCTGGACCCGACAGGGGGCCGCAGGCTCCCAGCTCTGGCCCAGATTTTTCAGACCCTCTCCCACACCTGAAGCTACCACCCGTGGCAAAGTCTGGGAAGACCAGGCAGGTCTGTAGCAGGAATCCTGAAGAATACCCCCAGTCCTCCGAAAGAGAAGGGAGTGGAATCTGCAATAGCATATTACAAACACAGTTCTGCTTTCTAGCCAAGAAATGTTTGCATACCATGAATCTAATCAATGGCAATACTTTTTAGTCCAAAACATATGGCACGAGATGCGGAATTGGGAGTGCAGAGTTACAGTTCCAGCACCTCATTAGAAAACCTTCAGAGCACCATGTAGAGGTTCACTTTTTCAGCACTGCCAAGCTAAGATGCTCTGCAGCAAGTTTTGGGAGTGCCAAGTGAATTCAAGAGCTGACACTTCTGCACAAAATCGATCAATAATGTTTCCTAAACATGCACATTCTGAATTTTTTTTTTTATTTAATGAATCTAAAGTCCTTATGAGAACTATATGAACCATACAATTACTACAACCAAACAACTCCTACAGACAGAAATTAATTCCACTAGACAAGGGATAAAATATAGAAAGAATTAGCAGAGGGAGCCTTAAACCAGGTAATCACCACCTGTGATTGCTGTCTGGACAAAGACAGACTTAAAAAGTATTCTGAAGAGACAAGCCCAGGAACAAATATGTAGGGCAGAAAAAAAAAAACATGAATGTAATGTATTGTAAAGTTAATATTTCCATTAACATTTTCTACACACATACTATGCCGTGGTCCAACAGAGGTGGGTAACTGCTGCTCTTGGTTCTGCAGAAGACCTGTATTGTTTCTCCCCTTGCAAGTTTCCTCCACTGTTGCAGATGCCATGTACTCTTCCTCTCTCTTGTTTAACTGATGTACCTAGCGTAATTAAATTCAGAGCAATTTCTTCCTGTCTTATCCTTAGCATGAGTTTCCTCTCTCTGGGACAAATCTGAAACAGAGTTTATCGCAGTCTGAGTAAAAGGATTATCTTTTGCAAGCTATCCTGTTCTTAAAAATTGAGTGCATGTAAATTTACTAGAAATATTTAAAATTGTAGGTACAGATGATCAGCTCAAATATTTCAGAATTAGTACACTGACATAGTCAGTCATTATCTCAGATGGCTATGTCCTTTTTTTTCCTGAAGCCTGCTCCAATCTCACAAAAAGTATGTTTCTTTGCTGATCTGTGACCTGCGCCTGCTGCACCCAATTCCCTGTAGCGAGTGTGCATTCGGCATTCTCCTGCTGCTTAAACCAAAAGCTGATGGCTCTGAAGCATTGTTCAAATCTGGCTCCTTTATGTATTTGAAACCTTGGATATATTGGAAAGCATAGTTCTTATTATCAGTCCTCAGAAGAATCTACTACATTCTCTGTGGCCACTCAAGTATTTTGTTTTATTAGTGGAAAACAAAAGCAGGATCCAAGAATGTATTTTTATTTGCTTTCGTATAATAAAATAAGTTACTACAGTGGACTTAAATAGAAATGGAATTATATTTGAAAATTTTTTATCATGCCGGAAATTTTCAATTAGGGGAAATTAGCCACTTGGTTCTTTCTGATAAATTAATCATAGAGATTATCTATTAAATGTGCCACTTAACCTTTCTGGCATAAGTGCCTGAGGCAGTAGTATTTAGGCTCTCCACATTCATTTGGCAATACTAATTTCTATGCAGCTGTCTTCCAAAATGGAATTTTCACTCGTCTTTTTTATAAGTAGGTCATTGTGCAGCAGTTGTTAATAGAGGGTGGCATTTGTAAAATGGTAAATCTGCCATTGAACCCTATCGGTCACAAAACTGGCCTCTGTCAATTACAGAATATCCCTTTCTGCGATGCCCTTTCTGAGCCCCAAGGGGTGCCATCCCTCGCTGTGATAGCCTTTGGCCTTTATGGAATGGGAATGTGTTCCAGACAATTATTTTGCAAGAGTTAAAGCACCTCTGTGTTCACACTATCGGTCTTCCACTAGTTTTAAGGTTTTGCCTCGACTCTACGTTATCGCTTCCATTTACATTAGAGCTGCCTTAATCTTGAGGGAAATTGGTATGACAGCTATCAGCTGTCAGAAAAGCAGCTGTCTCAACGGCTGAACCTCCCAGATCCAAATCCTCCATCTACCCTTTACGATGAAATCAATTGGTCTTTCCAGTGTAGACAAGGCCTTAACTGTCCCTGTAGTGGTCAGCTGCTGCCACACAGCTTATGGAGAGACAAGCAATTCCTGGAACATCTACAGACCTTATCCTGTGGTCTTTAAAGATTAGAATTAGGAACTTGGCCTGGATATCTTTCTGATATGTCATAAAATTTGCAGTCTGCTGCAGGGGTGGTTTGAACTCTAAGAACTCTCTAAGGTGTGTATACCCTGTATCCTAGCAAAAGAAGAGAGGAAGTAAGAAAGTCCTGGCACCAAAGGAGATGGTCTAAAAAAAGAAAATATGAATGGCAGATAGTTTATAAACTTTAAGGTTAATGAGATAGAACATCTCAAAAAGAATAAAGTGTTATAAAATAAAGTAAATGGAATTTACATTACTTAAGCAGCAAACACATTAGTTATGAGTAACAAAATCATTTTATAAAGCAGAATTGGCAGCAAGGGGTTTGTTTGTCTGTACTGCGAACTTGATGCAGTACTTTATTGATTACCTTATTGATTACCCGAGCCTATATGTTCTTGCAGAGATACAATTAAGTATGAGAAGATTACTTGTAGATGTGTGATTTGAAGCCAACAAAATACCACTGACTTTGGGTCTGGGTTGGATAAACTTTAAGTTTTTAAAGGTTAAGATCTGGAGGATTTGGAGACAATTCAAATAGTACAAGGACTATGATAAAAAAGACAGGGAAGAGGAAATAAAACTGGAGAGCTGTGTTGCAACTTAAACTGAGGTTCAGTTGGGCACTTGTGTTGCATAAGGACATGGGATTCAAATTTCATATGAAAAGAACAATTAGAAGATTCACATACAAGATTTTTGTTTGCTGCAAGGAAAAGATGCTGATTCTACTGCTTAAGACTTGGGTTGTGATTTTAGTCATCTGGGTCAAGTTCATGCTCTGTGACTCCAATTTAGGCCCAGATCCATAAAGGGGCTTAGGTACTTAAAATATGACTTCACCGGGATTTATTCACCTAAGCCGCCAAGTGCAATCTCTGGAATTTGACATACTCCTTTATACGCCCATGGTTAAACAACATTGTGCTTTATGCCCAGAATGGCTTTTTTATGCCCTGAAGAACAGCACAGCTGCTGCCCGCCTGCCCTGACCTGCCTTCAGTGCCACCGCCCGGGAGCGGGCCTGGCAGCACAGGCCGCCAGCCCCACACTGCAGCTCAGGCGCATAAGCTCCTTATGTAACGGCCGGGGGAAGCCAAGGTTCTGAAAGCACAAGCCAGAGCAGACAACATGTTGCGCAGGTGCCATCTGAAGCAGCAGGCAGATGGTGCTGGCGAAAAGTGCAAAAAGAGGGCTCCACTCTGGGGAGATTTAGGGTCTAGTGCAAGTTTTAGGGTGGTGTTAATGCCAGGCCGGGGTTCAGAGAGCTGCATCCCCATCCTGAGGCCTGTTGCTGGGACCACGGAACGAGTGGTTCTGCCCGGCCTACGCTCCCCCTGACACCGCAGCCCTCGGCTGAGCTGGGCCATGCAGGACCAGGCCGCAGGAAAATAACCCCGAGAAGAAACAGTGTTTATAGCCTGGTTAATTTATCCTGCGGCTACAACAGCAGCGGCCCTGACACTGCTGCGGCGGGTGCCCGCAGGCGGCAGGGCGGCCGGAGAGGCAGGGCCCGCTGAACCGCTGAGCCAGCTCCCGCCGGTCCCCTGCGCCCGCCGCCTCCCACAGGTGCCCCGGGACGGGGAAAGCGCTCTTCCCTCGATTTGCAACCGGGATACGCTGCGCAGCGCCGAGGACCGGCGACCCCTCCGCGCCCTGTGCGGTGCCCACCCCTTGCGAACAGTGAGGATGCCAACGGCAGAGGGCGGACAGCGCCCGACCCCTCCGCCGCCCCCTTTTTTTCATGATACGGCCACCACCGAGACCTACACTGTGGCATACCCCCTTTCCCTCCACGACGCTCCTCCGATCTTCCTGAGCCCTCCTCAGACCCCTTGAGACCCCTTGAACCTCTTG
>JANHFX010005656.1:6970-22570 GCA_027560015.1 Chloroceryle amazona
CCTGGTTCACTAGCAACAAAGAAGCAACAGGAAGCAATGGAAGGCAGTTTTAGCTGCCTCAAACCATCTGAGCTGAAAACAACTCAAACTATGAATAGGACACGTGGATTATCAGGAAGAATTGCACACACCAGCAGTGAAGTGGTACATTCTCTGCTTCTTTTTATCTTCAAATCAAGTCTTTTTTGAAAATTTGGTTTAGACAAATGCAAGACAGGTATTATTCAAGCATAAATCAGTGAGTTCAGTACTTCTACAGTTATGTCCACATTAGCCATTGGAGTGACACAGGAGATCTAGCAATCCATTTGGTTCCATGACTCTACAACAACTCATCTATTGTAGATGTACACTCTAGAAATTCTACCTTCTAAATAATTTGTATCATAAAAGCTGTTTTATTATCTTCTATGAACATACTCTGCTTGAAAGCAACTTTAAGAATTTAAAAGCTGTGCATTTCTGATGAAGTCAGGATTGTGGTGAGTAACTTCAAATGTTCTTCTTATAATAGAAGCAGTAATCTCTCTGCCTCTGTGCAAGCTTCTGAAGCTGACAGCACTCAAACTGTTTATTGGTTCTCTCTAAATCTCTGTACCATTACTGTAGTCAGGAAAAAAAAAAAAAGCACTACTAACCTAAATTGTATTGTCCTTCAAGAATGTGAAGAATGTAATTATTAGGTTGCTCTTTATTTAATCATTCCAAGTGTGTACAAAGGCATGAAGATTTCACCAATATTAGTGAAGGTTTTCATCCCTTTATTTGCCTGTCACATTGATGATCATGACTTGCTAGAAGGACTAGTAAAATGCTGTAAAGGAGGACTAGTAAAATTGCCTGTAAAATGCTACAGAGCATATAGATCGGACCTATGGAATACATGACATTCAAGGTAAGCTCATTTTTTACTGAAATTCAGAACAGGGCTTCTGATACAGAAACACATTACTGACAACAAAGAGAATTACATCTTCATCAGCCTTGTAGAAACCTGGATCCTCTCACATAAAGGATCTGTGTTCCTTTCTGGATCTTGTTAGGAAGCAAAGATTCCTGAAGTCAACAGGAAAGTAAGATAGCAGTGTTTCAGGCTTTAGGAGTATAGGAAGAAGACTGAAGGGCCACTTTGTTAACTCAACTGCAGTACTTATGAACTGTCCCACAATAGGCTTACAATCTTTGTCTTTCCTTCCACAGGTCACAGGTAATATGGGAGCTCCAACAGAAACATGCTTAGCTTTGAGGGCAGGAGAACAGTGCTTTTTAACTCTCAACTGATACACCTGGATTGACTATGAAGCTGCACTAGTAGGAACCTTCAAAAAGATGTCTGAGCATTAATACTGAATAGAAGTGTGCTGTATGCAGTGCATATTGTCCAGTATGCAGCAAAAAGTACAACAGAGAGAGACAGATAAAAACATTACTGACTTTAGTTTTCAAGTTTATATGCATTACAAACAGGAACAGTTAGCCTGAAAATAACTAATGAGACAAATGAGAAACTTGTCAGAAAATATCAAAGAACATTTATAAGCTGACCTTTACACACCAGGGAACAGCAATAATCATCCATGTCAAATCCAATTTGTATTGGTCACAAACACAAGACTGTTTTCACAGCATTCAATACACAGCTCCATCTGGCATTTATGCAGCCACGTACCCTAACAGAAAGACTCCCCAGAAAATGGAAAGTCTGCTGAAAGACGAGAGCAGAAAAGAATAGCTGTTTCATACAGCAAGCAAGTGGATGGACTCAACTGAGTCAAAACCCAAAACTGGCCTGGAGGAAGAAGCAGGACAGCTCGGGACAAAGAAACTATGCTGAATCAACCAGCCTCACCAAAGTTCTCTGTGTTCCATCTAAGACTCCGTCTGGAAGGAGAGAAAATGTAGAATGTAATAAAAAAATATAAAATAAAATCAGGAGTTTTACAAATATGAGCTGTTCCAGCTGCAGCAATCAGCAGCCACACACCAAGTGAGCAGCAAGAGTGGGTCTTACACTGATATCAAGAAATGATGAACTCCACTGGTAGCTGAGAACCCATCACTGTAATTGGCACAAATCTCTAACTCTCCTGAAGGAGTCTCAGCTTAAAGAATCCTAATTGTGGCATAATTATCCTGCTTTAAAAAGGCTTTATTGGCAGCTTCCTGCTTGTCAGAATTACATTCATTAAACACATGAGAATGGCCCAAGCTATATAATTTTACAGATATTTTATTTGGAATCAAATATGAGAATTTTATGTTGCTGAACAGACTGAATTCTGAACTATTCTGAACTAGTCTTCCTAACTTTTCTAGGGAAAATATGTAGTAAAACCCAGGAACTGAGTTGTTTAATAAAGAGTTAGGCTTCTTTATTAATTGGAAACACACACCCCCAAAAAAAAAAACAACAAAAAACCCACAACGAACAAAACCCTCGCCGCACCCAAAGAATGGCTGTCAATGGGTCCATGTCCAAGTGGGGGCCAGTGACAAGTGGAGTCCCTCAAGGATCAGTACTGGGATCAGTCCTGTTTAACATCTTCATCAGAGGCATGGACAGTGGCACTGAGTGTAGCCTCAGCAAGTTTGCTGACAGAACCAAGCTGTTGTGGGGCAGCTGACCTACCTGGAGAGTAGGGATGCTATCCAGAGGGACCTCGATACTCTAGAGAGGTGGGCTTATGCCAACCAAGCCCAAGTGCAAGGTCCTCCATCTGGGCTGGGGCAATCCCAAGCACTGACATAGGCTGGGCAGTCACTGGCTTGAGAGGAGCCCTGAAGAATAGGATCTGGGGGTACTGGTGGACGAGAAGCTCAACATGAGCCGTCAGTGTACACTTGTAGCCCAGAAAGCCTATTGTATCCCGGGCTGCATCAAGAAAGGGTGGCCAGTAGGTCAAGGGAAGTGATTTCCCCCCCCTCCACTCCATTCTTGTGACACCCAACCTGGAGCACTGCTTTCATTCTCGAGCCCCTGTTACAGAATAGATACGGATGTGCTAGAACGTGTCCATAGAAGGGCCACAAGGATAATCAGATGGCTGGAGCACCTCTCCTGTGAGGACAGACAGAGAGAGTTGGGGTTGTTCAGTCTAGAAAAGAGAAGGCTCCAGGGAAGCCTTATTGTGGCCTTCCAGCATTTTAAGGGGGCCTACAAGAAAGCTGGTGAGGGACTTTTTAGGATGTTGGGTAGCAGTAGGACTGGAGGGAATGGATCAAAACTGGAGGTGGGTAGATTCAGATTAGTCATTAGGAAGAAATTCTTTACCATGAGGGTGGTGAGACATTGGGGAACAGGTTGCCCGGAGAGGTAGGTGGTGGAAACCTCATCCCTGGAAGTTTTTAAGGCCAAGATGGATGGGGCTCTTGGGTAACCTGATCTAGTGGGAGGTGTCCTTGCCCATGGCAGTGGAATTGGAACTGGATGATCTATAAGGTCTTTTCAAACCCTGACAATTCAATGATTCTAAAACAAAACAAAACAAAAATACACACTTTCTGGTAAAATATGTAATTCAGTGTTTACATTTACTGCCCTCTAGCGGTAAGGTAAGAAGACATTAATTTATCAATAAAGAACATATTAAAACTTTTTTTAGACCAGAAACCTCAAAATGTGATCTACGAATTTTCAACCATACCACAGCAGGGCCTTTAGATGTATTCTCTACAATTGCAGTATTTTCAATAGACTCTCTTGAGCAATTGCCACAAAATTTACCCTCTATTTCAACCCATCTTTTGGGGACCACAACATTCACCTTCACTTATCTTGCAAGAATTCTTCTACATAATGACAGAGTACAGTAAGCATATAATGGTTTCTAAAAAAAAAAATAAAATAAAAATAAACCAACAACTCTGAAGTGAATGGAGTTTAATTTCAACAAGTATTTTGATGTTTAAAATATTCTGCTATATATTTATTTTCCCCTTAATTCAATGCTGTCAAAATGATGTAAATTTAAAAAAAGCTACTGTTAAAATTTAATTTAGAACAGAGAAAAGTGGCTCACAGTGTGAATGACAGCTGCAGTTATGACAGCAGATTTGAGGAGGTAGTTGCACTAACAGAAAGCAGTGATGAATAGCTCAGGTGGTTATCTCTCTATGCCACCTGGAAACTGACAGAATCAAATGCATAACCACAATCCCATGTCTTCATTCATGAAATTACTACTGTGGACATTACTTGATGTGAACAGAAAGTTATTCAAGTTTTGCACTATGAACACTGTTAAAAAAAGAATACTTTTGCTTTCGTTGGATATTTATAGAGAGATATACATAAATACATATACCACAACTTAAAAACACAATACCTATCTTGCTTTTATCCATCTGCCAACATGTATATATAGCATATTGATATAAACGTACAATACAGATGCATCACAACGGAAGAAGTTGTGAAACAACGGATCAGAGTTATTTATACCTCTGGCCTGGAAATGCTCCAAGTAAATATTCAGTGTTAAGGCAGCATTTTTTAAAATTAAGCTTAAATTCTTACAGTGTTAGTGGAATTACCTACTTAACTCAGTCAATTCATTATATAAGCATATGTCTCAACAGACACCAAACTGGTTTGCTCAAAGTTTCTCTCTGCATCTATAAAAGATGCTGGCACACAAATAAAATGTGAGTTCATCTTGCACTGACAAACCTGAAGCAAACTGTAGTGCTTCATATTTAATATTTTTTATATCTACTTGATATGAAAAAATCCACCGCATTTCTGCAAGCTATTTTAATAGGATATCTCTCTTGCTATTATTCCTCCAACCAGCTTTGCAGAGAACAATCTAAAATAAAACTTTCAAAACAGCTCTAGAAGAAGCCACAAAATAATATGACAACAGGGCCATAACCTTGACTTTTTTATGATTCATGCCCTTACAATACCTTGGCAACAATTTCTTTGCTTTACAATAATTCTTGTATTTTTCAGAATATATAATTTGGATAGGAAAGTGGAAAATAAAAGAGAAATTACTTAATTTATTCTATTATCCTGTGATTCTGTGTAATTACCACTTCACTCCCAGGACTCATCCCAACACACCTCTTACACAAGATGCACAGGCTTTATTGTGACCAAATCTCAAAACCAAATAGTTCAATACTCTATCAGAAGACCCACTCTCTGTCCTTCCAGCCTTTTAGGAAGTGTCATCTCTTGGAAAAGCCAAGACAAGTAACCAAGAACTGTTACATATGGAAGGGAAAAAACATTAATTTTCCTTCCATAATGCTTGTATTAAGTAAATTGTATATATATGGTGACTTATACAGGACAGTGATATAGCGGTAACAATTCACAAAGTAAATGAGAAAAAAAAAATAGTGAAAAATAAATCAGATGGGACAAAATACAAATGCTTCCACCTTGAAATTGCATCCACAAATGGCATAGCAACTCAGTCACATCTTTTTGTCCATTTTTTCTTAGAGGCGCTGCTACTGCCATTTCTGGTCTTCTTTGTAATTGTCTCAATTACAAACACCAATTCCTGTCTTGGAAGCACTGATGATCAAACCACCAAATTACTGCTATCACCTTGAATCCCTCCCCTTATCTGCAAGCAAAAATGCATTCTGCCTTTCCAGCTGCTCCAGGCAAAGCACATTAAGAAAACCAGGTGGAAATCTCAGCCTCAGATACCTCTGCACAGTTTAGCTTATACCATATTTTGTGTTTCATTGTCATGCTTTGAATATGTACAATTTCCACACAACATACTGATACCCATTCCCTGATTCCCAAAGTGCAGCAGCCTGGCCAAGGATGTTTTTGTCAGAGCAACTAATATATAAAACTTGTAAGTTTTGCTGTAAGTAGTCTCAGGACTGCTCCTCAGCACTAAACTCCTCAGTTTATATAAATTTTAAAATGCTTTGCAAAAATCAGTGAAGAAAAAATAATCTGACTCCAAAGACTAGTGTGATCTAGTATATGCATCTCCTTCACGTGGCTGTGCCTACTTCAGCAGAGCTATGTAGAGACTTACAGTTCAAAAGAACTTAAGAAGAACAAAGGCATCAGGGGTGATGCAGAAGACATAGCATTTCAGTAATACACCTAAAATTAAACAGTACCAATGCTGAAGGGATGCTACCGTTAGCAAATATATTGTGCCATGGAGATACACACACTCCCAGTTCCAGGTAACTGTCCATGGCCTGCAGCACAGGAATTCTGACAACTTGTATGTGTTACCTCAGCTACAGCAAATGCAGAAGCCTTTTCTATAGCTTATTTTCATAAGTAAGATTTACAAGCTGCATCATTATTAACACCTCATAAGGGTACTCATATTGTGGGAGAAGAACACTGCAAAGTTAGCCTGTTCCAAGACAACTTGTGCTAAATCCCTAATGGTATTCACACAAGAGAAATTATGAAGGTGTTTTCTTTTAATATCAAAATGCTCCCATGCAAAAAAATACTTTGTCTTCGTATTTCGGAAAGAAAACATCCTTTTTTTTTTTTTTTTTTTTCAATACATTTGTAGGAAATTCTAACCATTCCTTTCTTACTGAATGAGAAAGATTTGGCCTAAAGAATACCTAACAGGTGTTTTCCTCTCCCCAGCTCATATTTAGTTATCATTTGCCAAATTAATGATGACAACCACATCTGACAGCCACGGGTAAAAAACAGAAGAAAGAAGTTTCAGCTTGCCAGTTACAAGAAGGGAAGATACACTTCTTGCCTTGTGTACCCTGATCTAGTTGAAAGGCATCCCTGCCCATGACAGGGAGGTTGGATTAGATGATCTCTAAGGTCCTTTCCAACCTAGGCCATTCTTTGATTCTGTGATGACCCCACAGATCTCATGCAACTCTCAAGCTGTTACTCAGAAACAATACAGAGATACCTAGAAAGAAAAACTTACACTTTTCCCCTCCAAAAGGGGAAAAAAATTATGAGGCTTTTTTTTCCCTCAACATGAATCAGCTCGGACTAAGAAATAAATCTGTAATAAAAAAATGAAGTGCAGAACTACCTGAATAACTTTTTATATATACATATACATATTTTCACATCCTGCAAGTATATACCTACCCCAAAAAGACCTACTGTAGCATAGCCACAGAAGAGGTCTGTACCCACATTATGCGTTTTTGCAGACAGCTATGTCTAACAAATATAACACAGCCTTCCTGGACCCCTTTGCCCTCTAGGACTGTACCCCAAGGGACTTTCTCAACTTTCTCAATCAGTGTCATAAACAGGTTGAAGTCTTCCCTTCAGAAGTCTGTGGTAATGGTTTTGCTGACCCCCCTCCTTACTTGGCCAAGAATTGAGAACTCTATCATTTCATGGTCACTAAGCACAAATTGGCCTCCAACAACCACATCATCCAGCAGACCTTCTCTGGTTTTAAACAAGAAGTCCAGCAAGGCACGTCCCCTGGTGGGCTCACTTACTATTTGAGTCAAGAAGTTATCTTCCGCACACAAAAAATTTAAATAGATTAAATGAGAGACAGCAACTGTAGACAAATAGGCTTTTTATAAACAAATGCAGATGGGTAAGGTAAAAATAAAGCACTTTTTTTCTTTAACTTGGACCTTTAAGCAACATAATCACAATATATACAACAAAAAAGCTAAAATAAAGCTATGTTGAAACCAAAGTGTTTCAATCAATACATTAGATTACAGATTGTGTTGATAATACCCAGTTTTTAAACTATTTAACAGGCAATTTTTTTATACAGACACCAAGAAGAAAGGAAGGAAAAAAAAATATTTACAATTCAGTGCCTTGGGGGAAAGATAAAAAAAAATCTATATGTAGGATCTAAGTGTCTTTTTGAGTGCTGACTTCTTGTGCTGTGGTGACAGTGCACAGCAGGGTGCTACAGTGTTTGGCTCATGTAGAGCGATCACTCTGCTCCATTGCCTGGTGCTAGGTGCCAGCCATGGATTTATGCATACCTGTCTGCGTATGTCAGGTTCAGACCAGGCCACACTGCGGAGGTGCTGGCTAACTGCTGGTAAGGACAACTGACACACCTGACAGAGAATGGTCCTTGCTGGCCCATGACAACATGGATGTGTTCCTTTGGGTTAAGTGACCATGTTTAACCTTGCACTGTAATAGAGCAGGTGAGTGCTCAGACTGCCACAGCCATGTCTTAGCTAGGTGGCAACCAACAGCTGAAAGGCAGTTGAAGAAATGCAGGCTTAGCATCTTTCATCTCTAGCTACTACAGTTTCCATGTAGCAAAATGTTCCTAGTTTAGACGGGAAGGAACAAAATGTATCAGACCTGCCCAGGAGAGCACGCTCTTGGAAACTGAAAGCACCAGGTAGGGTTGAGGGTCAGGAGATGCAACGGGATGCCTGATTCTTCCATGTACACTCATTATATAGACATGCAGTATCACTCTATCCTGTGAAGACTGTTTCCTCCCACCCCACATCACTGACTGTTGTAAGCTGGGGGCATTAACCCAGAACTTCTCTCATACTGCATGGCTCATGCACCTTCCAGGCTGGAACTGGTTCTCACCTTGCCAGCTAAGAGCCAGCCTCGAGCCAGGAGCCCTCCCAGGCACAGACAGTTTTGCACTAAGTTTTATTTAGGGTAGCTCCAGGAAACTGATGCACAACTCTTACACCTAACTGTCTCCAGTACCTTCTCACCACAACAGCTGAAAGGATTGTGTAAGAGCTCTCTCACCTAGCTGAATTTCACTCGTTACAGAATGAAGCTAACAACAAACAAAACACCAAGATAATCTCAAGTCACACAACACAGAGAAGTATAAATGTATGCATTTCTCATTCACTTTGTAGATATCCAGTGACCAAGCACCCCTTCAGTAATCCTCCACTTTTTTGACAATTTTATTTTTTTTTCTTATTCATAACTGAATGTTCAAATGCAGAAAACATTTTTTTTTGCTAAATTCTGCTAGATGAATAAATAGTATGGAATATACAAAGAGTTATCAAGGTTTACTTGCCACATGAATGATCTCGCCCTTCAATAATGTTACTGTGGTTTTCTCATGAGAAATCTCACTTTGACAGAGCACCAATAAATTTATACCTACAAGCATACAATTTTAATGCTAAATCAGTATTTCCTTTGGAAATGCTCAAATGATGCTTCTATTTAGCAATTTCCAGTATGTACTGTAACACCATACAATAATCACCTTTTGTAAATACTGCTTTTATTCATGGTTTATAACCAGGGAATATTTTATATATTAAATATACATTAGTAACAAATTATTTTACATGTTTTATCTTTGATAATTTAAGTCACTTACGAACTTAAGCAGCATAGTATAGCATTAAAGATAATGTCATTTGAAATGTAAGACCTTTGTTTAATCAATGATAACCTACCATAACTTACTGTCTATTCTGAACAATAAACTGGTAATGAATGCTGCCATTCATGCAAAATTTGAAACTAAAGGCAGACTGAAAATCATGAAAATAACATCACATTCTAGAAACTGATTGAGAAGGAAAGTACATTACTAGATTGGGGTATATTCTCTGATGAACTTGCCTTAGGGATACAAAATACACAGACATTATTCCAGTAATTGTTTATCTATTAATCTTTCATCAAGAAACAAGTTATCTTACTAAGAAATAAAGCATTTTCCATATTTTACTCTTCTTAAATAGACACCTTTATGTATGTATAAAAATCATCCCTAGTTTCAACAACATCTTAAAATCAAACAAAACCAATAAGCTCTAAACAGATATGGCATCATCATTATCTTTGGCTTGCATTTCTATTAGCAAATAAAAAAATAAAGCTGGGACAAATTTTCTGCTTTTTGTCCATTTACACATTTACATAAGGCTCTGAGCAGCTGACAAAACCCAAAAAGACCTCAGTAGATTCAGAACGACATTAGCCTATGTCTGTCTACATGGCAGAGCACGCACCTCCATCTCTGCCATGAGAAGCACAGAAACATTAAAAACACTCACAGTCTGAAACAAATTTTAAAAAGGCCACTCCAAAAGCTCCAAAGCCACTGCTTAACAGCCGATTCTACCAGCTCTTTATCAAAGAGGTAACAATGCTAAATAAAACCAGCTATGTACTGCATCCACAGCTGGATGAAGTAAATTTACAGACTTCCATTAGCTCCAGCAGACATTAAACTAAGTTCTAGTTGAGTCTGAACATATTCTTCAAATACCCCAGGCAATGGAAGCGATGCTCTAGTATCACCTTCCAGCCCCTCCAATGCCACACTTTTGCTCAATCTTCAAACCACAGAACAAAACTGAAAGGGTGTAACCATGTGCAGTTCATCTTTATAGGACAACATCTATGTAGTTATATTAGGTAGTGTATGCCCTGTCTAAGTCAAATTCCATTAAAAGTGAGATAGGATGTAACAGTTGATAACTCCAGTGAATACTGAAGTTCATTTTCATACTCACTTTATGAGATTGATACACCTAGTAATTAACACTTTATTTATTGCTACATGTATGAAAAGAAAACAAAACAGCAAACTAGTAACAAAATCAAAACCATTCCCTGCTTTTAAAAAACAAACATACTGATTTTGAGTTTCTCAGCACACATTAGGTGATACAAATTCCCAATATTGCCCACTCCACTGTGAACACAATACATACTCCTCCCAACTAGAAGAAACATTTACCTTGTCCGCTATTCAGTGTACTGCTTTATTAAACACCTCATATTGAAATAACAGCATATTCAGAAAACTGTCCAAGGGCAAAAGGACTATGAAGCAAAGCTGATCGACTTGTCCAAGTCTGCATCAGATTCCTTGAAGTCCTCTGGTAGTCAAAAGGTACAAGTGAAACTGATCTTACTGGTTCCAGTGCTACCACTTATAAGCCCACCATCAAATCAGCCCAAAGACACAACGCAGATCAGCAAGATTCTCACTGTTCAACCAAGCTATGGGCACCAAAGGCAAGAGACCACTGCTGGGCAGGGCACAGGGTGGAAAGACAGACTGGGAACAGATAGGTGTGTGTAGAGTGTGCTATATCACAACAGCGACTGTAGAAGCAACCAAAAAACAAAGAACAAACACAAAACATAAACCCCAGATGACTCCTCCATCAAGAGTAATTAAGACACAATTTCATACTGAAGCACACTGTTCAAATGACAGGGTGTAACAACATGTAAGACCAACACCTGTCCTCTCATCCCCCATCTGGGTCAGTGAAGCAGCCTTAGTTTTCTATGACCAGGACATTTTTCAGTTACTAACTGCAATAAGAGCCTAAAACCTCTGTATACATCAGCATGCTTTATTTATACCACATCTATAAATAAAAGACAGATAAGCACAGGAATAATATCTACCTGGAAAGACAAAAAAATCCCCAACAGCACAGTTTTATTTTGTATTGTTATATGATTCCCATAACTAAGCTATTTCCCACACCTCTATGAAACAAAGATCGAATTGTACATGTACATTCCTGACCACCAAAGAAAAATCATCACTTAAGTTTTAGCCTGCATATGCCAAGATTTGTCTCTGCAGAAGTTTTCCAGAGCACTTTGTCTTCTTCTACTTAAAATATAGTCACTCCATTTAAAAAATCAAGTTTTGTAAGCAGGGACGTACTGAAAGCTGTGCTAGAAATGCCAGGCTCTGATTATTTATCAACCAACTGCATCACCTTCACAACTGATGAGCTGTAACAGCTCTCTTACAATAAAGCATCTGAATCCTTTTCAGCAATAAGCAAAAAGAGCTGCAGAAAATCCCCCCCAGCTAGAAAATATACGTATTTGGTTTTGCTCCTGCTAAGAAAAGAGGAAAAAGCAACTAATTACCAAATTATGAGTAATCTTACCTGGGTCCAGTATTCAGACATACAAAACCTTGGCCATGCTTCATAGTACAAGAACACCACAGTCATTTTACTGAGAAATCTGAGCTCTGGGATTTAAAGTTTATGTATCCAAACAGACATTCTAGTAATTCATCACATTAATAATTCCTCAGGAGTGAATGTGCTTATAAATTTTCCAGCTATAGTTTCCATTGCAAGTGAAAAACAATTTCAAGACAAATAATGCATCCACATTTGCCAGTAGAAGCTGTTTTAACTCTACTTTTCTGTGTCAACAAAAGCTGAACATGGGTGAGCTAAGAAGAGTGAATCCCAGGGAAGCGCATCTTTAGAAAACAAAATAAATACTATATTTTGCAAAGTCTCAGGTACCTGTCTGTCTGCTTGGTTCTGCAATGCTGCTATTGAGCTCTGCTTGGTTCTGCAATGCTGCTATTGAGCATCAAAGAGGCAAGCATTTTAATTCACATAACAAAAACACAGTAAAACATACCTTTACTAACCTGCTTCTCATTAACTTTCAAACTTAATTTGAGTATTTTACATATTGTTTTATTGATTTCAGCTCCTAAACTGAAAACATTTTGTTTATTTCAGGTGTAATTGTAGGGGAGGTCTTTGTGCATGAGGAAATCATGCTCAAAACCAAAGATACAGTAAATGCTCACACTACTTGTGCATCACCTGTCAGGGCTAACCCACTGTACACTGTAACAGTACACATGAATTATATCCTCCCTTTGAAAAAATTACTCTTCATTCAGACCACCCTTTGATGCTCCAGTGGGACTCTGATGTATTTGAAAATCATTGTTTATACACATAAGAAACCTTCAAGGTGAGGTGCCTTTCATTTTACAGTTTACAGAGTGTAATATGCAACAATGCTCTGAGAAAGAGTAAGAAAAAAATATCTGTCACCTTGATTTCCAGTCCCTGCAGCTAAAATAAATTTTTCAGTGCAAACTGGTGTAGTGCTGCTCTGTTAAACGGCATACAACAAGAATGGAATTTCATGATAAAAATCTACCTTGCCACTTGGTGGACCTCCTCCTAAAATTTGATTCATGGTAATTAAAATATCAGTATTGTTAGTTACATTGCTCTTGGCCACTAGAAAAGACATGTCTGTTACAACTGCTCCTTCTGAATCACAAAAATTAAGTTTGTTAAAGTGTTAGTATCTCAGCTGGAAGTGTAAGGTTGTCTGTAATTTGGGATAATATTGCATTAAGGCTGTATAGTCAACCTTGGCCACAAGAAGATCTGATAGCCTGGTTTAAATATGTTAACACCTGCTTGAGCAAGTCCCTTCAGTCATGTGAACTAATTAAAATTAAAATTACACATCATTATATCCATCAAACAGTACTCCTAGGGAATATGACTGATGCAGTGGAATGGTTATGAGGTTGTAGTTAACTGTATACATTTTCTGTAAGGTCCAGGTGTTTACTCCAGAATAAAATGAACACTAATTTTGTTTTGATTGATTTATATGACCTTGAAAAACTTTCCTGGGAATTTCTTAAAAAAAAAAAGACAAACTTCAGGCAAAAAGAGTGTGCCACTGATTACGTGGTGCTTCGGAACACAGGCAAGCAAAAGCTATCAATAACACATACTGATTAATGAAGAGGAACAACTGAGGACCTGAAAACCTAAGTTAGATGTGAATGCATTGAGTGAGGAGCACAGAGAGTCCTTCCACCATGTTGTGCCATGCAGATACTAACTGGATTGAATGGCTGAACACATGAAAACAGCAGCAAGATGCTCTGAAATATGTTTCCAAACTTGGAACACCACAAAATGATCGTAACTGCTCCACAGTTAAAAATTAATCACATTCAGCTGGAAGGTCTGCTTCCAGTTTAACTTTCCTTTGTCCTCTTGTTTTCCCTCCCCAAATATAACCAGTAACAAAAATGCATAAATTCCCTGTAGCAATTGTGAGCAAAAGGTTTAAACACCGTCTTGCTGAGGGATCTTGTATTCTGTCAGCTTGATTTCATGAGCTGATCATATATTAGCAGGTTACAACTTAATTAATAGAAGTAGCAAGCTGTTTAAATTTTATTTGCAGATAATCTCATAAACAAGCCCTGCACATCATCTTGATTAAGTGTTGCTTAGCTGCTTGTGATTCATGGCAGAAGATAGTATGGTCTGTGCAGCTCCATTTCAGGACCTGGAGCAGGCAAGCAGAGCCAATGACAGGCAGCAGTTGCCTTTGTTAGGATACAGCAGCATCTCCCTTGGCCAGAGATTTAGATTAAGTATCAGTCCCATCACAGCATGGCTTAGCCACCAGGCACCTAACAGGGTAGCGACAGGGAAGCTGCAACTGAATTGCTCAGAGGCAAACCCCAGCCCAACAGGCAGGTGCTGGCCACCACCCAGCTCACACATGATTCCAAGGCAGGATGGCATAATTTTCCATTATGCCTTAGCTTGCCTCCACTGAATTTTGCAGCTACACGGGAGGATGGCTATACGCTAACTAGAACAGGGATCAATTTCTATTGATATGATCTATTAAAAAAACCCAACCTAAATCAGAACAGGACATATCCATCCATAATATGCTTAATTCTATGGTAAGTCTTCTAAACATGTAAAGTTTTGGCAGATGATACCAATATCCTTAATGGAACTGAGACAAGAGAACAGTTTCTTAGTGTACTTTATGAAGCAGAGGCTGAATTATGTTTCAGAAAACACCACATTCATTGCACCAAAACTATATAATAGTAGAAGCTGCCCCTTCTTGGAAACACAAAATTTACTAAAAAGAAGAAAATTATGGCCATTGTTCTCCAAAATGCTTCATATCTTATAGTCTAACTGTGCATGCTACTACAAATACAAATACAATGGAGGAGTTCTTGGTTCTACATATTGTCACAAGGAGCCACAAGTATTCAGGTACTTATGCCTTTCAGTAGCCATGAATTCCACCTTTATTATTAAACAAGAGGTTATGAAGCACTCCTGCTCAAGAATCCAAGTAAAATCTTTGGGGAAAAAAAAATCAGCATTTTTTATAAATGGCATAGAAAGGCACAATGTTTGCATTTTAGCTTTAAATAATTCAGCTGCTGGAAAATACTTCATAATTTTCAAATCCTCCATTATGGTGGTTGAACACCAAGTTATTTTCCCCTATCGGGTCCTAGTTATTTACCCGTAACATCTTGTCTGTATCATTCTGTGCCATTGTGCTACAAGGAAAGAAATTTTTCATACTGTAGAATTTCACATAATTAAAGTGGCTACAAAAAGGCTGTTAATATGCTGGTATAGCCCATTTCATTATATATGGAAAAAAAAATGCCAAGTTATTAGTGACTAGAAAGCTATGCAATCCTAGAAGCAGCTAAAAAGCTGAAAAGTGTTAAATCATGGCAACCCTCATAGAGATATCATTCCTCTTACACAGATCCGACATCCAGGGCTTTTTAAGAAGTAGTGAATGAGAGACTGTGATAAAACAGGATATGATTTGTGTCAATAAAGGACCCACTAAAGGAGGAAAGATACTATGTTGTAGTATAAAGTAATTTATTAGTGTCTAGAAAATGGGGATAGCTAACTTATGCTATACAAAAACAAACAAACAAAAAGTAAGAAAAAAAAAGTAAAAATTCATATTAGCTAAGGTAGTTCAGGAAAGACTTATATTAATTAGCCATTGTATGTGTGGAATGTTGCGGGAGGAAAGGAAGCAAGGGATAAGGAGGGATA
>JANHFX010005658.1:0-20701 GCA_027560015.1 Chloroceryle amazona
CACGACTCTACCCCACGATTTAAGATGTTTTCCAGAGCCCGAGGACATAGTCTCCTTGCATAATGCTTTGGAGCATTCGTCCCACACCTCTGGGTGGAAAATATCCACCGGCTGGTCAATGACCCCAATCTGTAAAAGTCTTGCAATAGCAAGAGTAAAATCTTTAAGTTTACAATCAATCCCCCACTGTTTATGTAATAAGGATACGACCTTCGCAAGAGCTTCCATCCTCGTTGCTGGTCCTGGCCAGGAATATTCGTTCCTTCTTCCCCGGCCGCCGTCACACAACCTTCACGAGGACCTCAGCGTTCCATGTTGGTCCTGACCGGGAACTGGCCCCCCCTCCGTCTTCCCAGACCCTGGTGGAATTCCCGAATCCCGGATCTTCCCCAGATATTTCCCGGATATTTCCAGGGGTTTTCTGGGGTAGTTCCCGGGTGTTCGGCACCACTTGTAGCCCCACTATGCCGGGGGGCTACCGTGAGACCTGGTCCGGGAAACGGTGACGCAGATACTTTATGGCCGCACGGGTCATTAACGCTGACACCAATGTGGTGGACGGCAAATGGCGTTTATTGGTGGGTAACACCGCGTTATATAGCCTAGGTTCTACGGCGTCACATCCGTCTGCTTGCCTCATAAATCAAGCGCTATTGGCTATCAAGCTGTCCCTACCTTCCTGTACAACGCGGAAAACTTCCGAATGCCGGACCCTAACTACCACACCCAGGTGCCCAAAATTGCTTGTTGTTAGATAGCAAATTATGCTGGCCAGCTGTGAGGTCAGAAAGTGAGAGAGGGCTGGTGGCACCAACCTGCAAATGCATGACATAAGCTGTGGAGGAGCACAGAGTGGCAGTCAGTGGTATAACTCTCCTGAATGATGCACCAGCCTAGGCTGAGCTCATGCAAACCCTGCTTCCTGATGGGGAGTGCAGACAGTAGAGCATGCACTTCACTTCTGTGGAGATGCCTTTTCCAGAATCACTCTCATAATTGCTCCTGTCACTCTTGTTGGTTTAAGGGTGCATAGCAAATACATTTACTAGGGTTTTTGTGGCAGTATTTTATTTTGTTTAGTTTTGTAGTGGTTTGTTTTTTTTTTTTAGTTTTTCTTTTCTTTTTTTTTTTTTTTTATTTAGCCCCAATATTTACATACATTGAAAAAACTTAGTAGCTCACTGAAGTGTATGTTTATGCATTGACAATCATACTTTCACAATAAGTAAGCATTTATCAACTTGAAAGTGTGACTCAGTCATAGAGCTCTCAGACTAGTCAGGTTTCACCAGACATGAAAATCACTTGTGTGGTACACCACCATAAAACTGTCCATTTCAGTGGCTGAACACACATTAAAAAAAAAATACTGACATATCTTTCTGTTGTGCTATATTGTCAGTATTCAAAGTAAGTGTGCATATATAAACATAAACTCTTTGCCTGACAGAGCAGGGTTTCTAGAATAGGGTCAGAGGAGAGTTTATCATAAACTGTGATGATGTTTATATTGCATATAACCTTTAAACACTTACTGCCTTGTTCTTTGTATGTTTAATGTGGACATTTAACCTGTGACTAAGATCACATAACTATAAATGAAATAGTAAATACAAAGTCAAAATTTTGAGTAGTAAGTATGAGTAGGAGAGGCTGATGATTTCTCAGACACCTTTGTTACATTCTTGTTGGTTGTTTTGTTTTTTTTTTTTTTTTGGTTGGTTGGTTAGTTTTGGTGGTTTGGAGATTTTAGGCTTTGTAGATTTTTTTTTTTTCAGATAATTACTGTTTTCTGAAGTGTAAGGATAAACAAATGGTCATGACACTCAAGCCTAAAGCTCTCATTTCTAATTTAGGATTTTCACAGAGCCAGGGTCTCTGCTTCTATGGGTGACACTATTTCTCTAGATCTATTGTATTGGTCTACATTTCTATATGTATTGACTGTGACAATTTATTTTTCAGGACTTTGAGAACATTGGTTTCATGTGTTTCTTTATTCTTACTGGATGTATCTTCCTTGAACATGTTCACTCTCCCCTTGAATCCATTAAAATGTAAAATTTTAACATCCTGTGGCATCTTCAGATGCAACAGTTCTGAGATATGAAACTTATGGAAAATATTTGTCAGTATGGAAAAACATACTTTGGAAGCTGTTTGTTGCAAATACATTTTTTTAAAGTTTTAATAACTCGTGACACTTACTTTTGGTGATTAAATCCTCTAAGGAAGTGCTAGGGAAGATCTTGATACCAATTTTTCCCAGATATTTTCTTGACACACCCCACTCCCTCAGCCCCTCTGCTTGTTTTGTTTCCACAGATTCCAGAGCTTCTCACCATACTCTGTGAGACCTGGGTGGTGACATACAGGTGGTCGTTTCTTTCAGTCACTCACTTAATGTTGTAGGAAAGCTGAACTTTGAAAGTGTATGTGATAGTATGAAACTCCTTCCTTTTTCTATTCCTGTTTTCTCAAAGGTCCTTGTCTTACCTACTTAGGCTGTAAACTTTCCCAGGCAAAGATTTTTTTCCTAATATACAATATATTAAGACATAAAATGTACTCCAGTCTCAGGTAAGACCTGACACTGTTACCCTGAGAAACACTTCAGCCTATGAGTTTGAAGACTGAGAAGAAAATAAAAATGTTCCTCTAATCAGAGAGAACAGAAAAAAAAGCATTCAGCAAATGAGCTCTCATTACTTCAGTGTATATGAATTATAGTGTTTCATACCTATAAAGCCATCTGCTGACTTTTGTTGCATTAAGTGAAATGATATCTCTAGTTATACAATAGTTAAGCAATATTACTGCAGGGCAAGGGCAAAGGGAACATACAGAAATAATCTTATCAGGAAAGGGTCACTATACAATTCTCTAAGGAAACAGAGAGAAAAAATTCTGCCATAATGTGAGCAAGTGCTGTGGTTATAGGGTAAAGACTTGTCATATAGGTCCTCTGTTGTTTCATGTTTTCTTTTGATTTTCCTATGCTCTGTGAATGAGTCTACAGGACAGAGTAGAGAGAAGTTTACAGAAGATCCTACGCAGTCATGAAGATCTCATTTCACAGTGCTAAAAACACTGAACCAGTTGAAGAAGAGTGAACACCCCAAAGATGATCCAGAGAGTTGCATGGGGAACCATGAACTGTTCTTGCTAGACTAGTGTAAAAGAACCATGCCTTTATGCTCTTTGGACATGACACAGTCCTTTGGACTTCCTACAGGAGTATGAAGCTAAAGATTTGGATGTGAGCGCACGATTCTGGATAGTCAAAACTCAAATTTAGCATTTGAAATGGCAGGGCACACCACTTTCTCAATGCAGTTAATTGTATAGACTTCTCTTACATCTGTGGGAAAGGAAGATTTTTCACTTTTTATTTTCCTTTTTCTTTAAGGGGTAGGATTTTAAGCTAGATACCAGGACAGATTATCATGACAGCAATAACCACAGCTTTCTCACCTTCTTTTAGTGGACTGAAAAAAAGGGGAGGACCTGTCTCAGAATCTCATTTCACAAAGAAGGGGGGATTGGCTGCAGCCAATCACACCCTTCCTTTTTTGTTACTTACTGTAGCAAGTTTACTGTAAGTGGCTTTTAGGGAGAAACAGTTTGTCAGGGAATTATGGTTCTTTGGAGGGACTACTTGTTTTGGAGGAACAGAAATCAAAGTTTTAGTCACCAGGTCTTGGTGAATGGTTAAAAAGAGAAAGTAAACATTAGCCTGAGTGTCAAATAATGCTCAACTTTTAAAAGTTTTTTGTTCTTTGCCACACGTTTATTTGTTATCTCAAAAATGAGACATCTCTAATAAAATACAGCTTCTATTCATATGCATAGGTTTTCTGAGTTAACTCTTGGCAGTAGACACTGAATTTTCTGTTGATCTGTTTTTCTCATTTTATGTCAATGTTCTTCTAATGATCTTTATCCTAAACAGATTTTCTCCTACCTAACTCTTCAGCTTTTCCAAGTACAACTGAAAAGCAGTGTGATGTCCTCATCTGCTATTTTCAATTTCACTGACCAAGTCCTTTCATTTCATACTTATTTCAAGAGAAGCATTTTGGGAAGGCATTTGTTTCCCCTTTTCTTTCCAATTTTTCCTGACAGTGTTCAGAATGCTTTTTATCATCCCTCTTCACTTTTGTTCCCATATTAACAACTGAACCTTTGTTAAGATGCAGGCTTGCATAGCAGAGAGAGTGGGAATGATCACAAAAGCTTCTCCATCTTTCATAATCATTCTTTTAGATCAGCCTGAACATCCTGCCCTTTGAGATAGCACTTCTACAAACCTCCACATGCTTGGTTGTCAGTAATAAAGGTATTGATTCTCTTTTATATTGATTGAAAACAGCCTTCTCATGTGTATCCCGCTCTCTTCATTGGGGTATACTTGTTTCAGAGGTCTCACCAAACCCCTCATACAGATGCAAGTATTGTCATCTGTAAATTAAACCCTGAGATGGCTTAATGAAGTAAGAATTAATTCTATTGTCCATAGTGATATGTTTTAGCACTAGCTATCAATTTATTTTCAATTCTGCAGTTCCTTTCTTATGATACTTTTTGTTTCTCTGCCTGGGAAGGACAACGATGGTCTTAATAAAAGCACAATATTGATTTCACTTAGAAATATATTATACTAATCCATGAATAAAACATAGTTTGTTTTACCATGAAGCATGTCAAAACCCTTGTAAAACAAATTATTTTAGATAATATTGATATTTCTGTGGCTATTTGTTTAATTAGTATACCATAGCTCTGTAACAGCTAGCCTCTTTTTACTACCTTAGTAGAAAACAAATCTCTTTTGAGTTTAAAATAATCTTCCATGGTATTTGGAACATACCTTTGACATATACTTTATCACTGCATTACTTCAGTTTTACACTAGTGTATGTTCACTGATGAAGAGCGTTTCATCAGTAAAGTAGCAAAGTAGGAAAATAAGCTTGATACTTGTAGTCGTGTACTCAGGGCAGACACCAGAGGGGTGGGGTTCACAGACTTGATGTTGGAAGGGATCTCCAAAGATCATTTGATCCAACCTTACTGCTCAAGTAGGGTGTCCTAAAGCAGGTTGCTCAGAACTGTGCCCGGATGGGTTTTTAGTAGCTCCAAGGATAGAGGCTCCACAGTATCTCTGGACAACCTGTCTGAGTGTTTAATCACCCTTAATATTTTTTTTTCCATGTTTAAATTGAATTTCTTGTATTTAAATTTGTGGCTGTTGCTTCTTGTCCTTATCAGTCTCCACTACTGATAAGAGTCTGTCTCTGATTTCTTCATTCCTTCCATCAGGTATTATACACATTGATAAGATCCCCCCTAAATCTTTTCTTCCCCAGGCTGAGCACTCCCAACTGTCTCAGCCTCACCTGCAGTTCCTTAATCATCTTCATGGCCCTTTGCTGGAATTGCTCCAGTATGTCATTTTCTTGAACTGGAAAGGTCAGACCTGGACACAGTGGTCCAGACAGGAACAGGAGCACATCCAGCCATTTGATGTATTGGCTACTTAATTTTATATAATCTGCAAACATGCATAGTGTGCACTCTGTCCCATCATCCAGGTCATTAATGAAAATGTTAAACAGTAAAGGCCCCAGTATTGACCCTAGAGGTTACACCATCAGGGACTGGCTTCCAGCTAGACTTTATGCCACCATTCAGGAGCCTGTGTTCTGCAGCTGAATCTGCCATAACCCTGACTTGATGAATATGCTTTATCTTTATGCATCTTAGATTCACAATACCTGAAAAAGGCAGTAGCTCTTCTTAAGCCTTTGATAAAAATTACTATGTAAGAGATAGACATTTTTTTTTTAGTCAGGTATTTTACCCCCTTTTATCAGTTATGAGTTGCAAGTGGCATTTCTGTATTAAAAAGGTTGCAATATATATTTTTATCACAGAAAGTGAAGACTTCCTTTTTCCAAGTCTTTCTTTTAACAGATCATGGGAAAAACTTATCAGGAACTCAGATTTGATTTCATCAGCAACAGCTATTCAACTTCAAAGATACCACATTTTCAGTTACTTTTATGTTATAAAAAAAGAGTCCAGATTAGAAGATGGGAATTAATTGATCTCTTACAATTAGTGTTGCATTTCTTAAAAAGGGATTCCTTTAGGTTTTTAAAACTAGTTTAACAAGTTTTTAGACCAAGTAACATCAACCTAATAACTCCTAATGGTACTGTAACTCTCTTTTAAACACATTTATAAACTATCTAATGTGGCATGTCTTTTATTTTGTTAAAAATACAGTGTAATAAGAATAAGGATTTTCTGCTCAGAGCAAATTGAGGCATGACAAAGAGTTAAGTATTCTATAAATGCTTCTGGCACCTTATAAATCATCAGCTAAAGAAAATGCTGACAAATATCAACATCAATGGAGTATTGATCCACCAAATGCACTTCAGTTTCTCACTAAATAGTTTTCCTTAAGCATACAAATTAAACGGATGAGAATGGAAAATCAGATCTTTGGCACTACTAACACCTTCAACAGATTTACAGGGAGTTTTGTAATTATTCACTCCTGATCTTCTAGTGTTCTCAGATGACTTCATTTGAGATGACAGAGAGCACTGTAATATCACATTTCACGTGCTTCAATATATGAAATATGAAAATAAGCACTTAGAGCATGTCACTTGTGTGCATTCAGTGTGTGCTGTAAGTTAGATTGGCAATTAAGAGAAGTAGAAGATTGCAATACAAGGAAAATTTCATACTAGACTTGTATATTGAATTACATCATCTGGATTCTAATAGAGTTTTTTATCAGTTTGGGTAGCATGGTTGATTTCACCTGAATTCTCTATAGAAAGTGGGCCTCCTGAGAATGGGTAACATTATCAGAATCTTCTAGCAGGTGACATTTAAAAAAGAACATCCAAAGACCATGTCATAAGCAGCTATATCTTTTTAATCTGATAAACTAGGACTGAATGTTAAATGCAGACACTAATATTTTATTAACATTATCAGGGTGTCCAAAGAGTGGTTATGATGCAAATATGTAACTGTTTTGCTACCCTTTCATAGGTTTCAAGCTCTTGCACAGACTGTCCAAGGAAGTGGTTAAGTAACCATCCCTGGAGGTATTTTTAAGAAATGTAGATATGGCACACAGGGACATGTTTTAAGGGTGGACTTGGCAATGTTATGTTAATGGTTGGACTCAGTGACCTTGAAAGTCTTTTCAACCTATATGATTCTATGAGTCTATATAATAGATAGAATAAATATCTCCAGGGATGGTGACTCAACCACTTCCCTGGGAAGCCTGTTCTAGTGCTTGATAACCGTTTCAGTGAAGAAATTTTTCCTAATATCCAAACTAAACCTCTCCTAGAGCAACTTGATGTTGTTTCCTTTTGTCCTATCACTTGTTACTTGTGAGAAGAGACTGGCACTGAAATCCCTATAACCTCTTTTCAGGTAGTTGTAGAGAGCAATAATCTCTCCCCTCAGCCTCCTTTTCTCCACACTAAACAACCCCAGTTCCCTTAGTCACTCCTCATAAGACTCATGCTCTAGACCTTTCACCAGCTTCATTGACCTCCTCTGGACTTGGTCCAGCACCTCAATATCACTCATGTAGTGAGAGGTCCAAAACTGAACACAGTATTGGAGGTGTGGCCTCACCAGTGAAAAGTACAGGGTATGATCACTTCTATAGCCCTGCTGGCCACACTATTTCTGATATAAGCCAGGATGCTGTTTGCCTTCTTGGACACCGAGGCACACTGCTGGCTCATATTTAGCTGGTTGTTGATATGTAATCCCAGGTCCCTTTTTGCTGCGCAGCTTTCCAGACGCTTGTACCTAAGCCTGTAGAGTTGCACAGAGTAATTGTGGTCCAAGTGCAGGACCTGGCACTTGGCCTTGTTGAAGCTTATACAATTGTCCTCGGCCCACTGATACAGCCTGTCCAGGTCCCTCTGTGGAGCCTTCCTACCCCATTCTGTGATTCTGTGTGTTGGAGAAAATAATTGCTATTAGGATTCAGGTTAATTGCTAGTTGGAGTGAGGTCATTTCAACATATTTTCTCCTATTTGATGGATTCTTTGTTCCATGATTTAGGGGTGCTCAATTTCTACAACTCAGGTTCTGAAATGTTTAATCAAGATAAAACAGACTCAAGCGTGTAATCATCTAATTCTTGTGAAAAGTAGTTTAATGATCAAAATCTTAAAAAAAAACCCCCACTTCTCTGTTTTTTACTTCAGTGGCATGATTATGATTTTAGCTAAATTAAGTCAACAATGAAAAGAGCTGTTCGATGTTAAATTTTTTGCACCATTTTATGAAGATTTCTATAAATGGAGGAAAAGTGGTGAGTCAGCATAAGAGTAGGAAATAGCAATCACCATTTTAACTGGAGATTTATCATTCAACTAGCCAAATAATCTCCATTCAATAATGACTGGTATAGAATCATAGAACACCTTAGGTTGGAAAGGATCTCTAAAGGTCATCTAGTTCAATTCCCTGCAGTGAGCAGGGACATCCTCAACTAGATCAGGTTGCTCAGAGCCTCATCAAGTGTGACCGTGAATGTCTCCAGGGATGAGGCCTCCACCACCTCCCTGGGCAACCTGCTCCAGTGCTCCACCACCCTCAAAGTAAAGAACTTCCTCCTAATGTTCAATATAAATCTAGTCTGATCAAGTCAAAATCCATTGCCCCTCATACTATCACTACCTGCCCTTGTAAACAGGCACTCCTTAGATTTCTTGTAGGCCCCCTTCAGGTACTGGAGTATGCCCTGCTGTAAGGTCTTCCTGGAGTCCTCTTTTCTCTAGGATGAATTATCCCAACTCTTTCAACCTGTCCTCGTAGGAGAGGTGCTCCAGCCCCCTGATCATTTTCATGGCCCTCCTCTGGACCTGCTCTATCAGCTTCCCGTGTTGTGGGCTCCAGAGGTGGACACAGTACTCCAGGTGAGGTCTCACCAGAGCAGAGTGGCAGAATCACCTCTATTGATCTGTTGATCCCACTTTTTTGATGCAGACCAGGATGCAAGTGCACATTCTTGGCTCTTGTCCAGCTTCTTGTCCACCAGAATCCCAAAAGTCCTTTTCCACAGGGCTACTATCTATCCCTCACCCCCCCAGCACGTACTGATAATGAGGACAGTTTTGACCCAGGTGCAGGACCCTGCTTTTGCTCTGGTTGAACCTCATGAGGTTTACCTGGACCCACTTTTCCATCTTATCCAGGTCCTTCTGGATGACATCCTGTCCCTCTGGTGTATCGACAGCACCACTCAGTTTGGTATCATCTGCAAACTTCCTGGTGGTGCACTTGATCCCTCTCTCTATATCAATGCTGAAAATATTACTGGTCCCAGTGTGGACCCCCGAGGGACACCACTTATCACTGAGCTCCATCTGGACTTTGAGCCATTGACCACTACTCTCTTATGTGGCCATCCAGCCGATTCCTTATCCAGTGAACAGTCTACCCATTGAATCCATATGTCTCCAACTTGGCGAGGAAGATGTTGTGGAAGACCATGTCAAGGTCCTTGCAGAAGTCTAGATAGATGACATCCATTGCACTTCCTTTGTCTACTGATGTAGTCACTCTTGTAGAAAGCCACTAGCTGTTTTTTTACAATGCAACGTTTGCTTTTCGTACTTGAAACTGTAGCCCTTATAATGTTTTTATTTATGAATATACTTTCTGTAAATACATATATGTATGTGTATATGTGCATATTTTTTCTGAGTAATAAATTAAACCAGTTCTTTCAAACTCTACCCACCAATAGCATGCTCCATCCCAACAATTAGTTATACCACATGGTTCATGAGTTGTCACCTATCATGTCTTTCTTCAACATTCCCCCTCTGCTCTATAGAAACTCTTCCTACTGCTGCTGAACTGGCAACACTATCTGCAGCCTCTGCAATAATACACATGCAGCACCGGGATGATGTGCTGTTGATGACAGCAAACTCAAAAACTTGTGGAAATTTGCTCCTTCTGTCTGAAACCAGATTGCATATAAAGCGGAACACATTAACATGGAGCTCATGACCTCAGTTACAGAACAACAGAGGTTATTTGGTATTCTCAGGCTGAATGGAAGGAATGACTCACAAGAAATATTGCAGGCATTTGTTATATAAATAGGTTAGCCTTGTTTAAAGGTTGGCAAGTTCCTCCCTCTGATTCATTTTAATTTATGTTTTACAAGTCATATTATGTATTAATTATTGTATTTTGATCACGTAGCTTGTTAGATAATGCATGATCATCTCCTCTCAGATTTCAGCTGAAATGTTAAATGCACACTGAAGCACATGTCTACAGAGCAGTTCTTTGGAATATGCTTTTAAAATAAAATTCCAATGAGCATCTTCTTAAAAAAAAACTAAGGATGCAGATCATAATGTATGGACTTGCACAAATAGAACAGATAGTGAAGCTATAACCTAGATGGTAACTCTCCTCCCCCTTGTTTTGTTTTGTTTTTTTTTTTTATTATACAAAACATATGAGTGTATTTTGTGGGTTGCTATGTATTAGCTAGTAACTTTATGTACAAAGTTATTGTTTAATAAATTATAAAACTTGCAGCTTCCCATCAGCTAAACCAGCCAACTAGAGACTTATAACCAGGCAGAAATATTGTAGATGGAAACATACAGAAAACAAAATCACTCATGTTCTGAAGTGATACTTAGTTGCATATTACCATACTGTTTTCATGTTAACTCTGTATTTTAGCTTCATAGCAGTTGAATTAATTCCCCAGAGTTTAATGGGAGGTTCAGCTGACAAACTCTATTTTCTTTAGAGCTCATCAACAGTCCTATTAAAAATACAGTGAGAATTTTCCAAGAGTTACATCAAAACTGGCCACCAAGCTTAACTGACTATCAAAATTGATTTGAATTCTGCCATGAAATTATCTAAAGGACCCTAGAAACTTATCTATCTCATTTTGGTTTAGGTTGTTCTTCACGTCACTTCAGAAATCTGTAGTAATTTAGGATAATCCATGGTTACAAATAGGAAAATATATTGTGGCTTTGACTTCTGGGCATCAGTGTCCAATACAGCAGAGTGCACATTTTAATTTCTTAAAACTGTTTGCTTATGCTGAAGTTATTGAAGATCACCACATGTTTGTGATTCAAAAGTAAGGAAAACCATTATTCAGAAATCTTGAGGTGGTTTAGCTAGACCAATATTTGGAAGGAAGTAAAACTGTAAGCTAAGAACGGAAAACCCTTGAAAATGAGGTGGCTGTGTAGAAGGTCATTGTCAGATAGGAACACAGATTTTTAGAGGTAGCAGTTTTCCAAGAGAAAGACTAATTAGGCAAAGATTTGTTCAAAGATCCATAAAACAGCATTAGTTGCTTTGATTTTCATCTGTTATTATAATTAGGGTATTAGAATAATGAGGACTGTAACTTACTGTTTATTTAGGAGCTCTGGAGATGACTTTGACAGTGAGATTTATCTCATCTGCATTTGCCATGAGAGGTCTACACTTAGTCTGAGGTATTAACTTAGTCTGTAACTTACTGCATTTACACATGCCAATATGATCCTAGTCTTAAAAACCTCCTTAGAACTTAGGTAGAAGACAAGGAAGTAAAAACCAGAGGAAAAAAAAAAAAAGATAACTGCGAGATTGCCAAAGCTGGGAAATATAAAAAAAATTAAGGGCACTGATGGCAGCACATCACTTGTTTGACTACTGTCCAGTGGCACCAAGATGTAGGAAAGAGTTAAAGGCAGATCTGAAGAAAGGTACTGTGATAACTCATTAATAAAGAACATCTGTAGTATTCACTCTCATAGATAAAAGAGTACAAGTCAGTCACCTTCTTGCGTTAAAGCTCTGAGTGAGTAGGGGCTGCCTTACCTAACAATTTGCTGCAATATTCTGACACTGAAAAAAGCAACATGAGATTATTTAGATAAAATGAAACCAAATTAAAACCAAAAATCACAACCAAAAATACCCATTCCTGTAACTGCTTCATATCCTCATAAAAACCCCCTCTTAGTAATTGTACAAAGCTCTACATGGAGAGTAGGAATCCACCCTGACACCTGCAGATAATCAATTTTTGCCCTGAAGCATATTTGGTTTACCCTTATTATTTACTTTGGCATGCATAACTACAAATGTTGGTAGTGTTCATAAAATTAATCCATTTCTTTTTAACATTCAACTAGGGTATTTGAGTTGATGGCCTTCTGTGAGGGTGAATTTCACAGCTTGATTATATGCTGGGTAAAGGAGCATTTGCTTTTATTGGTTCTAAATTTACTGCTTTTAATGGCAGAGAAGAAAACTGGAGAGTAAAAAGATGTTTTATGGGCAAAAACTGTTAGATTATCCCAATGAAAACTAACTAGCACATTGTTGTTGAAAAAGGGAAGAAAAAAAAATCCCTGAGAATCCTAAAGATGCTGGTTTTATAGTGTATATGTTTGTGTAAGTGTAGGGAATGAAGAATTAACTCCGCAAAGCTCCAGGAGAAATATGGAATGACGGACAATAAAAAGATCTAAACTGCAGCAGAAGGGAATAATGAAACAATGTCTCTGAGTATATTGGATAGAATTAGGATGTTGACCTATGTGCTATATCGTGCAGGAAACTTAGTTAAAAGCAGTCCATGCTTACTTTAAAGGAAAGAATGGATGACAAAAATGCCAAATGGGATTAGTGCAATACTGATCACAATTATATTAGCAATAGGGCTGAAACAAGATTAAATATAATTGAAAGCTTTACATCATAGTAGCAAAAAAATTAGAGAAAGTACAAGAAAGTTTGAATTAAAATTAATAGAATTAAGTCAGAAAAATTAAGTACCCTAAGGCATGTCCAAACCATGCAATGGTAATGGACTCCTTTTAAAATTCTTATGCATGGTTTATATCTATTGTAATGAAAACAGACCAACTCAATGAGCAAAAGGAAATAACAAAAAGGAAAAGAAGTAAGGAAAAAAAAATATCTAAAGCTGAATAAATAAGTTAAGCTGTATAAGTCAAGCTCAAATCTAAAGCAAAGAGAAAATAAGACGAAAAAAAAAATGAAATAACTGAACATTTGTTCGTCTGGTTAACACTTGCAACATGTAGCAGAGTACCTTGCCAAAATCTTATGAAATCTAACACTCCCAGCCTGTAAGTTTGGCTTACCTCCTTTTAGATAACTACAGAATCGATTTATCTCTGAGACAGCTACTTAGAATTTGTATTTTAATATATGAGAGAAATGGTTCTTCTAGGCTTACCTGGCCTATTTTAGCTAGCTACCTTATGATACAGCAAACTGTGCTGCAGAATTGCCTCTTTCTTTTTCCCTTACCAAATAATGACTCTGGACAAAGAGACCAGCGGTAGGTAGACCTCTCATGGCAAATGCAGATGTGATAAATCTCGCTGCCAAAGTCATCTCCAGAGCTCCTAAATAAATCAGCAGATAACTTTGTTACCTCTGAAAATAGAAGGAAAATAGGATATTAGACAAACACTGTGCTGGGTGGGGTCTGTTTGGAGGACAGTGCACAGTACTTCAGCCATGTAAAAAAGTCATCCAAACATTTTACCTTTCATTGTATGTCACCTCCTCCATAAGTAGCAGTGCACTAGAGACGGAGCATAATAGTGTAATAGGTGAACTGTAAACTGCTATTATCACTGTCCTGGGTAGACCAAGAGATTAAGATCCCTTGGACACCAAAACCCTTATGAAAAGTTCAAAGGTGTTTCAACAGCAACTGATTAACTTCTCAGAAGGACTTATTCCTCTGAGCAAAACTCTTGTGCTATCAAGGCTGTTCACCTTCTGAATGAACTTGTCTCATGTAGTTCCAGCCCACAGAAAACATAAGAGTTTGGTCATGCATATATGCCCTAAATAAGCAAAAATAAATGTCAAAAGAGAAACATTTTGTTTCTCCAAAGTACTGCAGACTTTTAAATACTAGTAGGTCAGGAAAAAAAAAATAAAAAAAGTAGACTGCTACGGAAATTACTCTTTATTTGGTAAAACTAGAGAATACAGAGAGGCTGCTCAATAAATCCCATATTTTAGAAGCTTGAGAGAAAAAATGAAAATAGGGAAAGCCATAGAAATAATTGCTGTATGGAGAACCTGCACAGAGGTCTGAAAGAGCTCTCAGTATTCATATTAGTGAGTTGCAACAACTGGTAAAGATTCAACAGTCTTTGGTGAGCAATGGTCTATTATGTGACTTTGATGTCATTAGCCTTGTAGGAAATACTAACTTACCTTTCCATGCACCTGTGGAAAAGGTGTAATAGTTCCCCACAAGAGGTCTTCTGAGGATAAAAAGGCTTGGATGAGATGCTCATGTACAGTAATGTTAGTCATGCATGTGGGAATCTTCTATTGAGGTGGAATATGGAAAAATCAGACTTTATCTTTGGACATTTTCCTTGTGTAGTGGATACAATGTTTACATCTGTAAACTCAAACTTGATATCTATTGGAGTCAAAACAGAGGTCAAACTCTCTCAACTCTTATGAAAATTTCAAACAAAAGTCCTTGGCTTTGTTGACAGGCAAAACCAAGGGAGAAAATATACATCCTGGGTGCTATAGGAGAACAGCACCGCAATTTTAATGTGGGCATGTACAGTCATTTAATGACAATCATAATGTGTAATGGATGTAAGAAATAAGGCACTTCCCTAACTCGGGTGGTATCTACAGCTACCACATGCCATTCACATGCCTCTTTTTCTTTCAGCTTCAGGAGACAATAAATCATTATCACTCAAATACCAAACAGTGGGCAATGGATGTTTACATAACAATTTACAAAAGTATTGTCTTACTTTGTGGTCTCTGTAAAAGATTCTAGAACGGCATGTGGTGGCCTTTATCAGACTTTCACAATTACTTCAGAAAGAAAAGGAGAAAATATGTATGTTTGCTGAAAAAAAAAAAAGACGATAAAAGAATGATTATTGTTTAAACAAAGATGTGGTTTCACAAGATGAATATTAACTTTTTCTTCAGTTTTCTACATGACTTTGAAAAATGTCAGTACCACAAAATGGCCTTTAATATCTATCTAAAGAGACAGTGACTTTATTTTATTTTTTTAAGCAAAATACTCAAAGTAGCAACAATGTGAAGGTATGTATGACAAAACAGGTCTTTGTGAAATCCAGTAAAACACACTGTGTCTTTAGTGGCATTGCAACTTTGTTATTTATCTTATTGATAAAGTGACAAAGATTTGGGCAGCCACCTGATCTCAAGCAGATCCCTTAAGAGTGTAAGGTAGAATGTGTTGCACTCTTTTCAGCAATAACTGATTTTAAAAATCAGCATAAACCAAGAAGATAGTTCCCACTGTTCTCATAATTATTAATTAATTAATAAAGTTCAAAGGTCTTCTTACTTATTATTGATTCTCAGTCTTGGTTCATAATGATATTTTCCTCATCTACTCGAGATTCCTTACTGTCAATGCTTTACTGCTGATGTAGCTATGGCAAACAGTATCTCCTATTTGAAGCTCTCCTGCTCTTCCTGGTTTTTTTTTGTTTGTTTGTTTGTGTGTGGTTTGGTTTTTTGTTTGTTTGTTTGTTTATTTGTTGTTGTTTTGTTTTGTTTGTTTGTTTGGTTTTTTTTTGTTTGTTTTTTTTGTGTGTGTGTGTGTTTTTTTTTGTGTTGGGTTGTTTGTTTTTTTTTTTTGTGTACAAGAAGAACTATCCAGCAAACAAATTTCTTAATTTTGCCAAATGTGTGCAACCTATTTAACCTAGGAATAATAATGATTCCGTACCACTTGAAGTTAGATCTTCTACCTCTTTATTTCCTGAATATATTGCAAAGCATGTGCTGTTCAAATGTATAGAGAATGTTTTTCTAGCTAAATGAGAACACTTGATGCCATAACAGTGCTGACTAGCTGTCTCAGTAAAAACCTTTTTTAAAGAAAACTTGTATTCATTCACCCCCCCCAATATTTTAGCCTGATTTCTCTGTTTATTCAGTAGTAAATCAGTAAATGTGCAATAAACAAAGACAAATTGAGCGATATTACAGAGTACGAGAAGAATACTAATACCTGTGTGACTAATATAAACTGAAGAGGTACAGTAGACAAAAATTAAAGACAATATTCTAAGGTTGTGCTGCTTCATTCAGTATTCAAAGGCATGTGTCTGAATGTTAATTTTTAGTGTTTAACTAGATCTTCTACTTGTTTTCTTTTGCCCATAACTGCACACCTCTTTAGACTGCATATAATGTGGTGGTTTCAGCCTATGTTAGAAAGTTTCATGCTCTGCTACACATCAGTAATAACACATCCATCTTCGTTAGAATTTGTTCTTCTACCTGTCCATTCATAAGGCCTTTTGCTCACTACTGAGCAGGATATAAAGAGAAAATTAAACAGAAATAGGAAAAAAAATGTTCAAGTGATTTGATTGAAGAGATTTAAAAACCATCACGTTGACTGGTTTGGACAAGTTTCTAAAAGAAAAGCTAGTGTAACAAAAAAATTGGAAGACAATAACTTTAGGGGAGCAGAAAGGTTTTGCTTTCCTTTTCCAGTTCATTTTCTTATCTTCTTCTATTTCCTCATTTTGCCATCAAGAAAGAATAAGTAATAATAGAAAAACAATGACTGAAAAAACCTGTCCAAAACAAATAGGTACTTTTCTTTCATTTTGTCAAGTTATTTTCAGAAAAAAGCCCAAACTATTATAAAACATATATTTTTGGCAAGCAAAATTTGAACTGAATATCTGTCTAACCAGCTCTAATATGCCTTTGCTTTGTGAAAGTATTTTGTATATTAGGTTTCCAGTCAGTATTTTTCAGGTTTACTGAGACTGTATTGTAAATACTATTCACTAAACTTATGACGCCTTGGGATTCTTTTTGAGTAATTGTAAACTTCTGAGTTTTTATTAGTGGAATTTTGTCCTTTTAATGACCCTTATTTCTGTTACAACTCTAGATGTGACCAACCTGGTAACAGAGGAATTAGTTCATTAGAAAGAAAAATGGTTTAGACGGTATTGATTCAAGCCCTTGCAATGCCTTTTGGAGTGAAGGAATAATTACATCCTGTTCTTCCAGAAATCATTATATGTAATTCCAGATGCTTCCTTTTTTTTTTTTTAATTTGTTTTTTAAATGTGAAAACTTACTAATTATGCAAGTACTTTTCTCTTCCCTGTGTATAGACATTAAATTGGAGCCCCTGCAATCAGCAGTAAAATAGACTCTTGAAAAAACCACACAGTGTCCCTCATCATATAACGTATGGTATCTAGTAAAGTTAACTCCAAAGTATTAAGTCTGTAATGTAAAAAATGCATATAGGAAATATCAATGCCCTTCCTGAAGATTCATGCTGAGTTGTCTCACAGAAGACAGTGCAATAATTTTGCAGATAAAAACAAACATATTTTCCTTTAGCTATATTCAAATTGTAATCAGTCATTTACATATTCCATATCTCCTAGATAACTGTTCCCAGTGTCAACACTTTTTTTTCCCATCCAAAAGAAAATACTGTATTTTTAGCCCAGAGGTTAAATAAATGGGTGGTAGCATGACAGAGATATTGCAAGTCTAACACAAGTCAATGCTGTATATTGTTTATTTAACTAATTACTGGTTTTGACCCATAAATTTAGATCTCCTGAATGCAAAATAGTAATGCAGAATAAATTAAAATGAACAGCAGGAGTTCCTAACTTGCCAGCTCCAGAAGGTTGATTGTAGGCAAGAAATAGTGATAGATATTTAGGTGACTTTGGAAAACTCTTATATGGTTTAAAAATACATAATAGTAATTTTGAGTTATTATTATATATGTGCCATTGTGTGCCAGGATATGATTTGATATATGTTAAAATGTCATATACAAACAGCTTAAAATATTTTAAAAGTGTAGATGTGGATTTCTTTAACATAATAATACAAACTAATTAGAAAAGCCCTTTTTATTGTACAGAAAAGAGGTTGAATAATATATTGACTGGAAATAAGCTTTATGTTTCCCCCTTATTAGAAAACAAAATGACACTGTCATATTTACTGCAACACCTATAGGCAGAACATATGAATACGCTGTTAGTGAACTGTGTAATATTAAAATTGCACTTTTCTCTGTATAAATTGTGTTCTTTCCTGCAATAAATCATCAGCACAGCACCAATTTAATTTCCTTTCCAAGTACATCCTAATGGGAAAATTGAAGACTAAAAAGAATGGTCTGAGGGTTCCCCTCCCTCTTCACATATCAGATGAATGCACATTTGTAAAACAAAAGCTACAGACAGCTTAATTATATACTTAAGAGGCAGCAGGTAGGAGGTACAAAAACAATGGGCCAAAGTTTGCCCCCAAGTTGCCCAGTTTCCTAATAGAATGGCTCAAAATACTGAAAACGGTGTTCCAGCCGGCAGGTGTTGCTTCCAGCGAGACTTAGGGTGATGACTGAGCTGCCTTTGCATGGATTTGTTACAGGCTCCCAACGTACCTGGCTGCAGCCCCTTCCAAATACTAAACAAGAAACCTAGCAAGCCATAACTTTTCCAGTGCATAATATAAATCGACTTAGAGATGGATTTAACTGCATATTCATTTCAAGCTAAATAATCTTAGTGTTAAATAATTAATGAATCAAACCATTTAAATAGACAGAATGAAATCACATCATTAAATTGTAACTTCTATATTTAATTTAATAGAATATACTGACAAAACCAATTTAAAATAAATATATATCACTCACCTTTGCCAGCTGAATTACTTTCTCAGAGTTAATTTAGTTATATGTTCATGAATTCACCATAATTTCCCTCATTTTTTTTATTTAACTTTGCAAATGATTTAACATGGCAAAGAAAGAGGTTGATGAACCAATACAAAAGATCAGGTAGCTGGGTCCAGATGATTTACTACTAAGTGCTTATAAAGTGCTGGAAGAAGTAAAGATGAACTGTAGTGGTTCCCAAAGCAAAAATAACTTTTATGAAGGTGAGCATGAGTCATTGGATTTGGAAGAGAAGCAAACAGAATTATGTGCCCCTACCTACTGCAAGTCATTTAACCAATTTTCAACACTTAGTACAACATTTCTGCAAGCATATTTTTAGAGGATTTTCTCCTGAGACACCTGTCTAAGCTTTCCCTGTTGCAAAGCTGAACTAGAATTGTTAAGCCACTGTAACATTCTTTTTATAGAAATGTGTCAGCAAAAGGAACATTTAACCTTTAAGGAGAAACTGCCTTTATAGGAGCACAAAGATTTCTTTGAGAATCTTTGAGATTTATATGAGGTACCATGACAGTGAACTAAGAAAGGCAAAGTGAGCAACCTTATTTTCCTTCACTCGTAGATAACAGGTTAACTGTTGTCAACTAAACAGAAGACTCAATCACTAAATTCTAGTAAGAATACTCATTCAATATGTTTTGAATATGTCAAACATCCTGAAGTAAGTAATTCAAGCTCCAAAAAAGAGATGAACCAGTAACAAATGGTGGACTGGGCTCACCCCTGTTATACGCACAAGCATCAAAAACTGTGAAGAGTCCCTTGTCATTGAAAACGGGAACAGTCCTTGCTCTGGTTAATATCAGAGTGAAAATACAGTAGGGTTTTTTTGGAAAGAAATTCTTATTGAAAAAGACTTTGGAATATGAGCATGTGCACAGTTCTAAAGAAATGAGGATACATTTCAGGTACCTTCATCCCTGCTTCTAGTTTCCTTTTAATGTTTCTACACATACACAAGATTAAACTGAAATAGTAAAGAGGATATGGAATATTACACATATGTAAATTTGCACATTTACATATTTACCTATGTATTCCATACATACATAACTCTATGGGACCCAGTAAGATGCATCCCAGAGTTCTGAGTGAACTGGCAGATGTAGTCACCAAGCCACTCTCAATAATATTTGAAAAGTCATGGCAGTCAGGTGAAGTCCCTAGTGACTGGAAGAAGGGACATGTTAAACCTATCTTTAAAAAGGGTAGAAAGGAAGACCCTGGGAACCACGGACCTGTCAGCCTCACCTCTGTGCCTGGGAAGATCTTGGAGCAGATTCTCCTAGGAGGTCTGGTAAGGCACATGGAGGACAGGGAGGTGATCAAGGACAGCCAGTGTGGCTTCACAAAGGGGAAATCCTGCCTGACAAACCTAGTGGCTTTCTATGACAGAGTGACTGCATCAGTGGACAAGGGGCAACCTATGGACATGAGCTATCTGGACTTCTGCAAGGCCTCTGACATGGTTGTCCACAACATCCTTCTCACCAAGTTGAGAGATATGGATTTGATGGGTGGACTGTTCAGTGGATAAGGAATTGTCTGGGTGGCTGCATCCAGAGGGTAGTGGCCAATGGCTCAAAGTCCAGATGGAGATCAGTGACAAATGGTGTCCCTCAGGGGTCCGTACTGGGGCTTGTATTTAACATTTTTATCAATTACATAGACACAGCGGGATTGAGTGCACCATCAGCAAGTTTGCGGATGACACCAAGCTGAGTGGTGCTGTCAATACATCAGAGGGACAGGATGTCATCCAGAGGGACCTGGACAAGCTGGAGAGGTGGACCCAGGTGAACCTCATGAGGTTCAACAAGAGCAAGTGCAGGGTCCTGCAC